>CM033644.1:151257134-151451784 GCA_019512145.1 Engystomops pustulosus | reverse complement strand
TATTCCATCCGGTTTGTGTTTAGTTGGACCATCATTTATTTTTCAACGGACCAATTACCCCAAACACACCTCCAGGCTGTGTAAGGGCTTTTTGACCAGGAAGGAAAGTGATGGGTTGCTACATGTGAGGTTTGGGGGTAACTTAGCATCAAAGGTAGAAGCTTCTGGATCTTACAGACGACTTTTGTGGTGCTGAGCGCCAAAGCAATAACGTAGGAGTTTGTATGTGGTGCTGAGCGCCAAAGCAATAACGTAGGAGTTTGTAGCAATCCAAAAGAAAACAACTTTATTCAGCTTTAAAACCATTACAGGAACAAAAATAACAAACAGCTTAGCCTCTACTTAAGGCACTACCTCACTTCTTCAACCCTAGCTACCTTCTAGGTTCAAGGAACACTTCTGGGGTTCCTCCTCAGCTCTCTGGCTCTCAGTGAGCTCCCTCAATGTCCTTACTGGATTCCAGTCCTCTTGGGACAGACCACCTAGTCCCAAGTCCTCCTTCTGACTGCAGGACACACAGCACTGGCTTGCTGTGAGCTCTCCCTCTTGAGTTGGTCCGGGATGGGAGTGGTCAAGGTCCTTTTCAACCCTGGTTGTGGGGTGCTCTCCAGGGCCCCACACTCTTACATACACCAGATGACCTGACCTCTACCGTCACCAGACCTGAACCCAATTGAGATGGGTTGGTGTGAGCTGGACCGCAGAGTGAAGGCAAAAGAGCCAACAAGTGCTAAGCATCTCTGGGAACTCCTTCAAGACTGTTGGAAGACCGTTTCTGGTGACTACCTCTTGAAGCTCATCAAGAGATTGCTAAGAGTGTGCAAAGCAGTAATCAAAGCAAAAGTTGGCTACTTTGAAGAACCAAGAATATAAGACATATTTTCAGATGTTTAACACTGGTTTTGTTAAGTATATGTGTTAATTCATAGTTCTGATGCCTTCAGTGTGAATCTACAATTTTTATAGTCTTGAAAATACAGAAAAGCCTTTGACTGAGAAGGAGTGTCAAAACTTTTGGTCTGTACTGTATATATAATTAAACTGTACAGAAAACTACAAATAGATTTCCCAAGTCTCTGCTATTATGATAGAAAAGCTCCTGAGAACAGCTCAGGTCCAGGTGTCGACAGCTGAGACCCCATCTCATATAATGAATTCTCACTTCTGCCAGATACAAAGCCTTTGATACTCATGCAATAATTTAATGTCCACTGAACTGATGACTTGGCAGAACATTCAGTTTAAGGCTATTTAGGGTTGGTGTGGAGCAGTAAAATGAACTGCAGCAAGAATAATGTATTGTGTTTATAGTGTCTAGCTTCAACACATGTAACACTGTTATCTAATGCTTGCCCACTATTAAATTGTTATACTAAGTTTGCAAAATTGACCTTAAACAAATGTTTTTGTCCTATACAAACCCTATATCTGTGCTTGCTATACTTCTTCACCTTCACCTTATTAGGGGCTCCAAAGACATTTAATGTGCAACTGTAAAGTTACTGACAAAAAAATAATTTTAGCACAACTAGAGAGAGCCTTTGACAACAATTTCAATGATACCGGTACCATGCTCTCGGCTTCTTTCAAGCCTTAAATGTAGGCTGGTATATGTGTCATCCTTTCTTATAAAATCATATTTAGCTATTCTTGAAGTGGGTGGGTGTCAAAACTTTTGGTCTGTACTGTATATATAATTAAACTGTACAGAAAACTACAAATAGATTTCCCAAGTCTCTGCTATTATGATAGAAAAGCTCCTGAGAACAGCTCAGGTCCAGGTGTCGACAGCTGAGACCCCATCTCATATAATGAATTCTCACTTCTGCCAGATACAAAGCCTTTGACACTCATGCAATAATTTAATGTCCACTGAACTGATGACTTGGCAGAACATTCAGTTTAAGGCTATTTAGGGTTGGTGTGGAGCAGTAAAATGAACTGCAGCAAGAATAATGTATTGTGTTTATAGTGTCTAGCTTCAACACATGTAACACTGTTATCTAATGCTTGCCCACTATTAAATTGTTATACTAAGTTTGCAAAATTGACCTTAAACAAATGTTTTTGTCCTATACAAACCCTATATCTGTGCTTGCTATACTTCTTCACCTTCACCTTATTAGGGGCTCCAAAGACATTTAATGTGTAACTGTAAAGTTACTGACAAAAAAATTATTTTAGCACAACTAGAGAGAGCCTTTGACAACAATTTCAATTATACCTGTACCATGCTGTCGGCTTCTTTCAAGCCTTAAATGTAGGCTGGTATATGTGTCATCCTTTCTTATAAAATCATATTTAGCTATTCTTGAAGTGGGTGGCACTTCCTGGTTGTGAGATCAGCTCAGGGCACTAAAGCCAGAGTAGGTCCTTTGCCAGAACACTAAGCCTTTAACATGCATCAGAACAACATGTTTGTAATTGGATGACCTAAAGCATGTGATGAGTCACATGCATGTGACATCATCCAAGGTTCTATTTTATTGCACTCCTCTACTACAGCCCCTCCCAACAAGCCTCCTATCATCTCTAGCTGTTCTATATGGTTTCCCATGTTTACCAGGAAGCATGACAAATGTAAAGTAAATAGGGGGACAATGTAAAGCCTCTGCTAACAGCTAAACACCTGCAGCTAATTAGAGTTAACTAGATAATTGCTTTGTTTGCTTATTCGTGCAGAGTTAGGCAAAAGTTTTTATACTTTACAGGACTTTAATGGTCTGTCTTTTGTGGTCTTGAGTTTGTATTTATTTAGGCTTTGTCTGGGATCTCTATTCATTTTAGAGACCGCTCGTTATATGAGGTATGTTTATTGGAAATCACTTTTTAGCTGTTTTATTATATATGGGCTTTGCTAAAGTATATGAACTACTATATAAAACTACCTTTGACTGTAATGTATTAGGTTATCCATGTTTAGGGCATCTTCTTCAATATATAAATGGAAATTTTTGATCCATAGTTATGATACCTCCATATAGCAGAATTCCCACATTCTCAGATCCTGATTTCACATCTTGTTGTAGACCCATTTATTTACATACACCTTCAAAGAAGATAATGTTACCTTTTCCTCTACCAATGACCCACTCACTATAATTTTTAAATCACCTTTTAGTTTAGAGTCAGGTTCCATTTTCTTTATCAGTTGAGGACACCAGAATGCATTGTTTTGGCCCTGCTGCCTGCCATAAGATTTCCTAGACCCATACTGTATTTAGCTTAAGGGGTATCCAAGGAGTACTTTCTATCATATATCACATTCGGGAGGGTCTAACACCAGGAACCCTGGAACCGTATTCCAGTGCTATCCTCTTTTCACAGGTTTTTGATGTCACCTTCATGGGGCATTGGTTGCTGACCATTTTGTAGTTTAGCCTTATTAAAGTGAAAAGCCCTGATCTGCAATACCAAACACAAAACTATGTATGGTGTTGTTCTTGGAAGATAGTGAAGAATCTACTGTCCTTGTTCAAATGCTGATTGTGGGATTGCTGTAATTAGTTACCTAGACTGAGGGTGGATTCACATTGTGGGTGATAACGGACCACAAAAAATGCCATGTCACGGACTGATCACTCTGCCAGAGACTGAATATATTGATATATGATGCACAGAGTTCTTGTTGCCCTGATAATCAGCAGAAATGACACTGTACAGTTTTGGCCCACGCTGCATATTGGGGAAAGAAGAACTCTGTGTATCATATATCAAAATGATGCACAGAGTTCAGTCCCCAGCAGTGATGTAGGTCCAATGTACAATGATGTCAGTGATGTCCTTGGTCCATGAACCGATAGCAGCAGTGTAAAACTACCCTAAGGATAGGGAATCAATAAAAATGCTGCAAAACCCTATTGATTTTAACTAACAATATCTTTTAATATGTTCCAATTATTTAAACACTAATACTGGAGTAATGAATATGTTTATGTTATTTAACATAAGTCGAAGTCAAAGTTGATCTGATGGTAGATTCCTCCTGCCTGCCTCTGCCCTAATCTGTAATTTAATAATCCTGGAACCTAACCTAACCTGTTAAAAACTTTATTTTAGTAATATGTAAATTAACTGCAGGGGCTACTGGGGCATGGAGTAGCCCTTGGTCCCAGTGCTATGGGCTTTGCTAAAGTATATGAACTACTATATAAAACTACCTTTGACTGTAATGTATTAGGTTATCCATGTTTAGGGCATCTTCTTCAATATATAAATGGAAATTTTTGATCCATAGTTATGATACCTCCATATAGCAGAATTCCCACATTCTCAGATCCTGATTTCACATCTTGTTGTAGACCCATTTATTTACATACACCTTCAAAGAAGATAATGTTACCTTTTCCTCTACCAATGACCCACTCACTATAATTTTTAAATCACCTTTTAGTTTAGAGTCAGGTTCCATTTTCTTTATCAGTTGAGGACACCAGAATGCATTGTTTTGGCCCTGCTGCCTGCCATAAGATTTCCTAGACCCATACTGTATTTAGCTTAAGGGGTATCCAAGGAGTACTTTATATCATATATCACATTCGGGAGGGTCTAACACCAGGAACCCCCAGCAACATACCATTTGAAACAGTTGCCGTATTCCAGTGCTACCCTCTTTTCACAGGTTTTTGATGTCACCTTCATGGGGCATTGGTTGCTGACCATTTTGTAGTTTAGCCTTATTTTGTATTTTGTATTTTGTAACGGACCACAAAAAATGCCATGTCACGGACTGAACACTCTACCAGAGACTGAATATATTGATATATGATGCACAGAGTTCTTGTTTTATTTTAGTAATATGTAAATTAACTGCAGGGGCTACTGGGGCATGGAGTAGCCCTTGGTCCCAGTGCGCGGCCAGGCTAGTACACACCCCAGTAGCCTCTGCAGTGAATTTACATTTTACTAAAATAAAGTTTTTAACACATTAGGTTCCAGGATTATTAAATTACAGATTAAGGAAGAAGCATGCAGGAGGAATCTACCATTAGATCAATTTATGGTGGTAGATTCCTACAAGATGTCCGGCGCCTACTATGCATGCCCTCGCCACCTCCCTCTCCTATGCTTGTAGCATGGGAAATGGAAGTGACGTCAAATGAGATGCGTGAATTGCATATTTAGCAGCCCGGAGCACGGGATATCTTGTCCCAGTCCTTCTGGCTGCTAATTCTAAATATTTTTTTTTGTTCTCAAGATTAAAGAAGACCAGCGCCGGGAATGGGAAGAGGAGCATAGGTGAGTGTTTTTACTCTTCCAAAGCGGTACATTTAAAGGAAACCTACCACCACTAATCTACCTATAAAGGTCGAACAGGTGGAAGGTGTATGTATTGGACGTAAGGATAGCCCGAGCACACTGAGGATACACGTCGCGGCTACTCCACGCCACAGTAGCCTCTTTGTTTCTTCTACCCTGACATCTTCGGCGTGCAGCTCCTCGTAGCTCCGCGCCCTCGACCGTTCTGCGCATGCGTAGGTCCACGGCTGCGCGGCCACTGCTCCAAAGCTGGAGCTACTCCTCACCCCAGTCGCCTCTTTAGAAAATGTACATATTAGGGCAATAAAGATTTCAAAAAGATAGCGGGGACTTGAGGATTAGCTCTAAAATGGGCTATCCTCATGTCCAATACATGCTCCTACCACCCGTTCTACATTTACAGGTAGATTCGTGGTGGTAGATTTAAGTTTCTTATGCCCTTGTTTTTAAGAATAAATGGCTTTAAAATTAAGCAAATGAGCATAAGGGGCTCCAGGATCCTTTAAAACTTATAAAGCATGGAGCCCCAAAGGCTGCTTTAAAAACCAGGGAATAAAGAGCTAGAATAAGAGCAGATCCTGCCAGAGGGGGCACACACCATTATGTCAGTGTGCTCGGTTTACAATCCTGCTTCCTGGTGGTAAATGTCCTTTAACAAGAAGTTACAGATAATTAATTACTAAATGTATAAGTGAATAATTTTTTTCAGGGATACTTTAATATATGTAAAGTAAAGCCAAAATAAAATAATCTGTTGCCCAGGTCACATTCTCAACCCGATTGGTAAAAGATTCCTTCCCTAAAAATAAATGCTCCCTTTGGAGACAATGCAAGGCTTATGGTCTTAGGGGAATGGAACGGTATCAATACAAACAAGAGACCAAATGAGGCCTCGGAGCATTCATGTATAATGTGGTCATGCCGTTGTTATTACAAGCTCAGTGTCTGACTTTTTTTGTCTTTGCCAAGTTATTTTAAGAATATTGTTTTGAGAAATAGAAAGCCTTGGAGCCACCTACTGGTAGCAGCACAAGCACATAAAACTTCCTTTCACAACAGGTAATTGCTGTAAATACATTTATAACATATGTTTAACTTTTGTAAACATGCCAGAGACAGATTATCTATCACAGTGCTAAATTAAAGCATAAGACTATCCTTAGCTGACCAATGATATGATATAATATAATTAACTCATACAATTATAATTAAGATTAACTCATGTTTCTGGATCATGTTAATTCAGGTGCAAGGCCCAGGGCCCGGACTTAGTCCATCCAATGAATAACAAAGAGAAAAATGGCAGCATTCCAAGATTCCATCCAAAATTGTGTACTTTAATTAAAGTGACCACTGCAACATTTCGACTCATTGCTTGCAGCCTGTTTAGCGCAGACATGTCCATTAAACATATCCGGCATGTTGCCAGTCTGGTGACCACAAGGCCGGGCTCAGCACCCGACCTACCTGGGCTTTGTGGAGAAATATCACAGCCACATCTTCACTCTTCACAACCTGGGAGGACTGGGGAAGTGCTGTCTTCTGCTCTATTTCCTCTAATATGTTTCCTCTATTACCCTTCTTCCCTCCCTTCTCTTTTTTTCCTTCCAAAAATTCAATATTCAGATCAGGTTCTATTCCCATCCATATTTGTGACTTGGGTAGTCGTTTCTACTTTCACGCCAGTGACTCATGGGCCGCAACAACGGACCCCTGTGCTATTGTTTGTGACCTGTGATACATACATAAGCCTTACTCTTACTGACATGTCACTTCAACTTTCACCTGCTTTTATTTCAATTTGCTGATCTATAGGTTACTTTATGTCTATTTTCAATGATAAATGTTTAATAATAGCAAATTAAAAATGAGTGCACCAAAAAGAAAGATAATATAGCTAATATTGAACAACCAATTTAAAGAGCTGAAGAGTTGCAACATGAGCGACCTCTAGTCTGGCTTCCACGACTGCCTCGTCTTCCACGTCTGCTCCAGACTATGGTCGCACAGTCTGCAGTTGAACCTATGCAGGTTGACAGAGCCCGACTCATGACTAGGTAACATTCCAGACGTTTTCAAGAAAACCTCTGCCTGTACTGTGCCAGTCCCAAGCACCTCACCAAGACTTGTCCAGTCCGTCCCCAAAGTGCGGGAAACGCCAGCACCTAGGGCTTCTGGGAGAAGCGTCCTTAGGAATGAGTTTAGCTTCTCCACTCCTGACTATTCCGGTGCTCCTCAGTGTCGGTACTGCAAGTCTCAGCATTCCTGGACACTGGTTCCACTTTGGTCTCCCGGCATCACATTCCGGTGGTATCCCTCAAGTAACCCCTCGTTATTTCCTCAGAAAGCGGACAGCTTCTTTCCGATCCGGTCCATTAGGGCACAGAATCTATCCATCTTCAAGTTGGACTCCTACCCCAAGAAAACCTGGCCTTCTATGTCCTGCCTCGCTCCACATCAGCTCTTCTTCTGGGCTTCAACTACATGTTCCGGACCTCAATTGGAAGACTGGTGAGATCCTGCGTTGGAGCCCTGAATGCCAATCCCGATGTATGGTGGCACCACTTCCGTTCCTGACCTCTTCTGTGACTTTGCAGATGTTTTCTCTAAGAAACAAGGGGAGACTTTGCCACCACATCGTCCCTATGATTATCCCTGTGGATCTCCTTCCGGGCGCCACTCTTCCCAGAGGTTGTGTCTATCCTCTTTCTGTACCCGAGACAGCTGCCATGTCCGACTACATCAAGGAGAATCTGTAGAGGGATTTCATATGCAAGTCCTCTTCTCCGGCTGGCGCGGGTTTCTTCTTTGTTACCAAGAAGGACGGCTCCATCCAAACATAGACTATCGCGGGCTGAACAAGATCAGGGTTAAAACCCGCTACCGCCTGCCGTTGATTACAGAATTCTTTCATAGCCTGCGCAGTTCTACTGTGTTCTCCAAGCTGGATCTCCGTGGTGCTTACAATCTCATCCGGATCAGCAAAGGTGGCGGGTGGAAGACAGCATTTAATACACGTTACGGGCACTTTGAATATTTAGTAATGCCCTTTGGACTGTGTAATGCCCCTGCTGTCTTTCAGGAGTTTGTGAATGACATTTTTCGAGACCTTCTTTATACGTGTGTCATGGTCTACTTTGTGCCAATCACCTCTACGCCAAGTTGGAAAATTGCCAATTTCACCAGCACAGCCTTCCATTCTTCAGTTACATATTTTCCGACAGAGGCCTCCAAATGGACCCCGTGAAACTGTCAGCAGTTCTTCAGTGGCCACGCCCAGAGGGCCTATGTGCCATACCGAGGTTCCTGGATTTTGCAAACTATTACCGTCAGTTTATCCCACATTTCTCCATTCTGGTGTCTCCCATCGTGGCACTCACCAAGAAGGGTGCCAATCCATGTGCCTGGTCTCCTGCTGCTGAAATGGACTTCTCCAAGTTGAAGTCCGCTTTTGCCTAGGCCTCCGTGCTCACTAGGCCTGACACAAACAAACTCTTTCATCTTGATGTGGATGCATCCTCCGTAGGAGCTGGAGCGGTGCTCACCCAGAAAGGACCCAAGGGTTGAACTTCCACATGCGGCTTCTTTTCTAAGACTTTCTCTCCCGCTGAGAGGAATTATTCGATTGGAGGCAGAGACCTGTTGGCCATCAGACTGGAAGAATGGCGGTATCTTCTGGAGGGTGCTCTCCATCCCGTTAGTGTGCACACTGACCACAAGAACTGTACCTCCAGACAGCTCAGGGCCTGAATCCCAGGCAACCCCGGAGGTCATTGTTTTTCTCTCGCTTCGACCTGCTGATCCATTTATGTCCGGCTGACAAGAACGTCAAGGCCGATGAACTCTCCCGTGCTTTGGATGTTGTTGGAGAAGAACCAGCTCCTCGGCACATAATTTCTCCTGGCCAGCTTGTTGTCGCAGCTCCGGTGGATTCTCAGCAGCTACCTCCCGGCAAGACATATGTTAGACCTGCTCTCCGGAAGAGGATTCTGTCTTGGGGACATTCTTCTCGTGTGGCTGGGCACCCAGGGGTGCAAAGCTCGGTGGCCCTCATCCCCCACTACTACTGGTGGCCAGACCTGGTCAAAGATGTTCGGGAGTTTGTTGGATCCAGCTCCTCCTGTGCCCACAACAAAGCCTCTCGTCTCAAACCGGCTCGACTGTGGTCGCCGGTGGTCCTAAGTGGCAATGGACTTTATCACCGATCTGCCTGTCTCTTTGGGCAGTACTGTCACCTGGGTAGTGACCGACTTGTTTTCCAAAATGTCTAATTTTGTTCCCCTTCCAGGTCTTCCATCTTCACCACGGCTTGCCAGTTTGTTCTTCAAACATATCTTCCGGCTGCATGGTCTTCCGCTATGCATTGTGTCCGATTGAGGAGTCCAGTTTGTGTCCAAATTCTGGCGGTCCTTGTGTAACAAGCTGAAAGTTAACCTTGACTTTTCTTCTGCCTACCACCCTCAGTCGAATGGTCAAGTAGAGAGGGTGAACCAGACTTTGGGCTGTTACCTCCGCCACTTCATCTCAGGCCATCATGACAACTGGGCTGACTTTCTACCATGGGCTGAGTTCTCCTACAATTCCCTGGACTCGGGGTCTACTGGTTCAGCTCCGTTCTTTGTGGTTTACGGGCGTATTCCTCGCCCTCCTCTCCCACTGTCTACACCCTCGTAGTTAAATAACAGTTTACTCCACCTTTTTTTGGGGGTATTATAGAAAATGTGTAATGGGCATTGTTCTAAGGAAAAACTGGCAATGGATCATCAATGAAACTCTATATACTTAGTACATATTCACATTGTCCGAAGAGAAAGTTATATTCCTTTAGTTCTAGAGTGTATATGAGTAGAGATACATATAGTTGTAATTTGATGACGTATCTTTATAATATTCCAGGTACATATTATCCGAATAACTAAAATAGTGTGAGAAATAAAATACAAATAAAAATGTATAGAAATATATATATAAAATAAATATAGTAGATAAAATCTAAACTAGTATCCATGTACATGTATAGTATATGGCATATAATCACCAGACCAATAATACACAGCCCCCCAGTATATACAGCTCCCCAGTATACACAATCTCCCCCAGTATGCACAGACCCTTAGTATGCACAACCTGCCCCATTAATATACAGCTCCCAGTATACACAACCTCCCCAGTATACAAAGCCCCTCCCAGTATGCACAGCCCCCAAGTATGCACAGCCCCTCCAGTATACACAGCCTCCCCAGTAATACACAGCCCCCCAGTAAACACAGCCTACCCCAGTATACAAAGCTTCCCCCAGTAATACAGACCTCCAGTATACACAGCTCACCAGTATTCACAACTCCCCCAGTATGTACAACCCCTCATAGTAATACAAAGCTCTCCAGTATACACATCTCCCCAGTATGCACGCCCCCTCAGTATTCACAGCCTCCACCAGTATGCACAGCCTCCCCCACCAAATGCTCTGTGCAGGAACGCAAATGGTGTGATGTCATCACAAGCCGCCTGGGTCCTCCAAAACAACACTTGCGATTTATTAAAGAAACAGGCGCAATTAATTTCATGGTGGGTGATTGCCCACATTACCCACATTACATTCACCCAGACTGCCTCCCCCATAAGGGCTCGGACATCTGCCACTATTTTAGGAAGAATTCAGCCATTTACTACTAATCCTGTAAAGTCACTTAGAAACTTCATATTACTATGGTGCAGTAATTATCCCCTTATAAACCAGGCTATTGGTAGAAAATCGTTAGCTCCATTCAAACCTAACCTTCCAATTTGGATGGGTCCATGATAGCGAGTGACCCAATGATTCTTCTTCCACCAAGTCCATCACAAGTCCATAACTAAGGACTATATTGAAGAAACCTTCAGACAAAATAAAAATATATTGGTAAGTTGCTCTCAACAGGGAGTTTATTTTAATAGTGTGCATTAATGTGTCATTAGATATTCTCTTTAATGTCGAATTTACAATGGAAACATAATAAGAATGATGGAGTTGCAAGAAGGCAATGAACATGAACATATCATACAACATACAAAAAAGCATTGTAATGTTTCCAAATCGAAAGAGATGTGAAGTTTTAGATATGGTTCTGTGGTACATTCCAGGAGCACAGGCTGTGGATTGCTAATAGGTGATGACAAGTAGGGTTTACATCTTTTTCCAGATCACATAACAGATGTATTAATTATCAGATATAGCAATGATATTTCTTCTTTTAAAACACCAAAGATAAAATGAAACATGAAAACGTATCTTTATAGGTTTAACAGTTAATAGATAAAACTTTTAAAGTAGATGTAAACTATTGCTTTAACCTTCTACAAATTTAGGCTTAGTCTTGTATTTTTGATATTTTCTGTTTTAGCATTCAAAACAAAAATTGGGCGTTTCCCAATCATGATATGAAGGTATATAACTTTACACATGATCTGGAGTCATTGCTATAGAGATAAACATTTTGTCTAGATACATGTTTGATGCCACATAGAAGAGGGACTGGATGAAAGCACTGGCATGAAACAAAATATTCATTCCTTTGAAACTAAACACTGAGGCTTAGGGTCACATTCTGACAGAAAGACAATAAATCAGTGAAGTCAAAGTCAACCATGTAGCCAACAAAAACAATTGGTATAAGATATTCTGAAGCACAAGGAATGAAGTGGACTTATAACTTGACTTCTACAGTACAAGTAAAACAAATATTGTGACATGAGACCATAGACTGGATATTAGGGTATTTTATTGAATAAATTATGCTTAAACTAGGCCATGGGAAATTGACTTTTTAATGGTTTCTAACTTTCCATCCATAGATCAATAGAAAACTTTGGCCAAAATTTAAAATTAGTGGGGCAAACACACTGGGGCACATTTACTTTCAAGGTCACTCGAGTTCACAAAATGTGTACTGTCCATGTATAATGCTTTGTGTGGCGATTCACTAAGATCGTGTGCCTGAAATCATGAATGTGTTGCTTCCTGCACTGGTCCGACAGAGTTCACCATCCTTTTTGTGGTGCACCTTAAACATATGGCTTGCGACACAATTTGAAAGTTAAATACGGCACTTGGTCCGAATTAGCCGTATTGTCCGACGGCACGCCTCCTATTTTGTGTCTCATGGCAGCCAGCGCAGCTGCGCCACAAAAGGGTCACGTGGGCCACAATCGCAGAGTGGACACTTCTTAAATACCTGTGAAAGACATTTTAGCCATAAAGAACGTGCACGGTCCGACAAAAGTGCAGCGTGCAACCCTTAGTAAATGTGCCCCACTATGTGCAGTTTGTCTCACTAATGTGCAGAGTGCACCGGATTACTGTAGACTGGCATGTGGTCTTCAATAACCTGGCACACCTTGCACGCGCCAAACGCACTTAAACTGAGTCCACCGGCCTTTTTCTTTTTATGTGCGCCACAATTATGTTGGACTTCTGACATAAATGTGGTGGCCACTGTGAATCCGCATCAGACACCCCTTTTGCACAGTTTTGAGACAGAACAGCCACAACACAAAACTGGCACAAACACTACATAAATTTATGTGCAAGCAGCTTGCACTTGTATTTATGTACTAAGTGCCCCAGAAAATTGATGCAGCCAGTTTGATAAATCTGGGCCCTTGTGTTTCCAGGTCAATTTCTACCAATTTAACTATGAACCAACATTAATTTCTTAACTTCTAAGATAAACAACATTTGTCCAAATGCATAAAGGTAACAAATGCACCAATGTCACATAAAAAGATACCAGTTTAAAAATGTATGCAAAGGACACTCTTCTAGAGTTAGCATTATACTCCAAGTGAAATATGTAATACTTATGCAGGCCATTAATCTTTTCAGAAGAAAAACAACAACCACATAATCCAAGGATCCCAGCTATTAGAAAAGCTACAGTAAAAGTTGTTAGATCTTTACTCCACAACGTCCTTTAATAACATCTGATAACAGAGGGTCACACACATTGCTTCTTCATCCTTAGGGTGATGCCACACGTTAGCGTTTTGATTCCGTTTTGTAACCAGCAATCAGCACCCAGTGTCTCGCATTTACACAATACAAGACACCGGGCACTGATTGCCGATCACATGTGTTTGCACACAAACCCATATGTGATTGGCCGCGGGCTGGCCTTTTTGCGCTTTTAATCCGGTTGCAAAACTGAATCAAAACACTAACGTGTGGCATCACCCTTATATGTTTTGTACATGTTGCTGTGTCCCAGTGATTGGGCTACAAAAAAAATGTGAGAATAGGAAGTTGGAGCCACCATTGGTAAAAACAAATATGAAATTATAATACTATTTTTTAGGAATAAATAGTACAACTATGAAGAAACTTTGTAAAGTATTTTATTAAAAAACATTTAGTGACATACAGTAGTAAGTAAGTGTGAAATTAGACACAAGTATTTCAAGTCCAATGTAACATTTGACTGAGGAGGCGCTGATTTTATATGTGCCTTTCTTATTTTCTATAGTGTGAACATGGGTTTTAATTGTGCTATTTTGATTGATTAAGCACCACACCTATTTATTTCCTGCAGCTTAACTTTGGTCCAGCATTAGTTAACCTGTGGAGATTGACAAGCTTCACACTTCACACCTGCTCTCTGTGTAGTCTGTATATTTGAGCTCCGACCCAATCGCTTTTGAGGCCAAGACATTTAGATGACATATTGGTCCTGCCTACTCTTCATTCATTTCTGCTTAAAGAAGCTCCTTACCTTCCTCTTTATTTGTGACTTTGATTTCTGGTGTCCTTACTTCAGTTTGTTATTCTGACCTCTCTACTGTCTATTTTTTTTGTACTGCACTGCCCTATCTGTTGTGACCTGGTTCTCTTATCTGTTTGTACTGTTTTGTCCTTGTGTCCGTGTTTTGCACTTTGGTGTAGAGGCGGATTGCTGTTTAGTTGTTCTGTACCACCTTGGTTATGTGAGGCAAACAGATAGGGCCTTTGGTGAGTTCAGTGTCAGGGCTCACTGTCTTGTGACACCATTTTGTATTTTAGAGTTTTTATTGTGGCCAATTTGTAAACGGTACAAAATAAAACGATGGTAATGTGGTAATAAGGGCACTATATTTTTTTTGTTTATCAGTATCTACATTTTCTGTAGACCATCCACTACAGTAAGCAAGTCGATAAGTTGAAGAAGACAGTTCCATCATTGCTGTATCAGCCAGACAGCACAACAGCAGGTTCAGCTTACACTTACTTGTAAAAATAAAGATCCTGCAAATTACACCTGTGCCATACTATAGGCTAACATGTTGCCTTACCTGAAAATAATCCCCGGTATTATTGGTATTCATCTGACTGCCAGGTTCAGAGTTAAAATAGCAATGCTCATAGTATATAACTGTGGAATTCTTTCAAATGTAACTGTTTGTAACTATTTGTCAAAACAAATACTTCACCTCTTAATGATGACTTTGTTTCAAAAATTCAAGGGGTTGTCCAATTTTAGCAGGGGTATGTCGACTAAAAGGGTTCAGAGTACAGGTTTGGGGTTCCTGATCAGGCTGGGGCTCAGAGTTACCAGATCAGGACAGGATACAAGGTTTCGGATCAGGTCAGGATACAGGTTTCCAGATCAGGTCTGGATACAGGGTTCCGGATCAGACAGGATTAAGGATTCCAGATGAGAGTTCCAGATCAGGCAGGATACAGGATCAGGTACAGGTTCCATTTAAGACTGGGGTTCTAAATACCGGCTCAGGTTGGAAACAGGATAAGACAGAAGTTCCAGTTCAAACTGGGGCTCAGGGTACTGGTTCAGGTTAGGGTTCAAGTTCAGGATTTCAGGTTCAGAAAAACAGTAGTACTTCTACAATCGCAAGGGCTCAGTTCCCTCAGTACTTGTTATTGTTTCTCCTAAACAATAACAAGTACTGAGGGAACTGAGCCCTTGCGATTTGTCCAGCCCCTGGATGTCACCCTCATAAGCTGACTGCCTAGCTTCTGCATCATTAAACCCACAGTTGAGTCTACCACAGAGCTCCAGAATGATACCGCCCCATCAGATACTGCAATGCAGTATCAGCTCCTAGCAAAGAAGCCCTCGGTGTGGCTCTCAAGCTCTTAACTCAGAGTCCATTCAGAGGATTCTGACAGAGACAAAAGAGTCTCAGTGTGACAAATGTTGCAAAAAGTAGTACAAAAAGCAGACAATTTGGTGATAAATCTCCCTTATGAATAACACAAATTTTGTTTCTTGTTGGACATAAATGTTGCCTAAAATTGACACCATGGCTAGAGAAGTTGTTTTTTTTTACAAATTTTCAATGGGGTTGTTGGTGGGTAATTGTAATTTATGCTTTTGGATGTGGTTATGTGATTATCTTTTGACAAATATCATACAAAGGCTCTATATGAAGTCTCCTACACAAACATGTACAAAATTGTTATTGGTTGCATCAGATTAGATAATGGGGGAATTAAGACTAATGTATTTAACGCCAGAGTTAATAATCCCCAAATTAAATGTCCGTAATAGCACTTTTTACACTTTTTTCCTGCTAGAAAACTGGACAAGGCATGTTACATTATGTTGAAAACTTCTTATAAAGATTTTGGGTTAAGTCCTAAGTTTTGGTAGGTAAGCATCCTACCCTCCCTCCATTTTGAACTTTGTGTTCTTGGCAATAACAAACACCTGGTTGACAAGAGACAAGTTCATGCAGCAAACACTAGCAAAGGCAAAGGTAAATTCTATACCTACGATGGCAACTATGTGCATGGCACTTCTTCCCCTTCCTCCAGATAGAGTTACAGTATTTTAATATCTGTCTATAAAAATGTTTTACATAAAATGACAGGTTTCCTTATACTAGTAAATTTAAAGAACCAGCTTTCATCTTTGTTTTGCAAAAAAAAAAATTCATATTTTTACGCCATAACTGTAGAAAATGAGGAAATGAAACAGAAGTTTATAGAGCAATTTTATTAACTCTTTTATTAACTCTCATCTGTGACACAGATAAATAGAGGTAAGTTATATTATCTTACTTTGGAAACCAACCCCAATAATTGCTATTTCCAACCTTGACTCATGACCTTTATCTTTCAAATTGCTTAGGTGCCAAGTCGTTTCACATGAACAAAGCAATAAAATTTCCCCCACTTACATGCAAGGATAGGCAACAAAAGTGGGGGTGGAGGAACTGTATGCAGTATTTGTTTGAAGCACTCACTAAGATATCATTTGCAGAAGCATTGACTAGTCCAAATATGGAGCCAACACCTGTCAAAAATTCCCCACTAGGAAACCCAATGAAAGAAGAAACAGACTCCAGGATACAGCACTGTTGCCTCCCTAGGGAGCCGCATAGTTATGGAGGTGGTGTACTTGTTGCTGAGAAAACAACATTAAAAGAAAAGTGCACTTCACCGCAAACTATGGCCATGTGATATCTGTCACATCTCAAATGATGGCAATTCTTTCATATCTATACGCAAGGTTAAAACTCTGACATAACATCATCAGTATTAGAGTATGTTCACATTTGAACTCTCTGCTCATAGCAGGCTAATGACTAAAACTGACACATGATGTTAGAAGTCAGTGGGGTCCTTGAGAAGGTGCTGATTTTTCAGCTCCAATAATGGAACAGAATACCAGTAATAATATTGGCAATATGGACTTACTGGGGAACATTTACTAAGGGTCCCGCGGCCGCATTTGTGTCGGGTTTTCTGAAATTTCCGTTTTGCAGAATTTAAAAATCAAATTGTGTCGCAAGATCAGCACTCACATACACTGGGAAGAAGAAGGTGAACTCCGGCGGATCTCATCGGGGAAGCGACACAGGAAATTGGTCGCAGGAAATCGCGGCAGCTCGGAACCGAGGTCGGACAATGCACAGCGGGGATCGCGACGGGACGGGTAAGTAAATGTGCCCTATTGAGGAAAAGGATAGTTCATGAAAAATTTGGTTAAATGGTAGTTCCTCATTATGTCCACATACATGTGGACACATACAGGTATAGATTTTGAGCCCCATGGGGACAATCTATGTGCGCTGTATGAATAAAGAAATTATTAATCATCATTAGAAGTAGGTGAACCTTGACAAATGTTCATTTATTTAACTTCCAGATACCCTCAGACCTGGTGAAGCAAAGTTCCTATCATGGGCCCCTGAGAATAGTTTCTGGATAGCAATGGACAATGTTAAAGATAAATGGGGTAACCAAAAACAATAGCAATAACTACAGTGAGTAATTACTCCCGAGAGATCCCTCTGACTTTAAAGTACTTTGCTGTGGCTATTCTGGGACATCTATAAAACAAATGCTGCTTTTGTTTGTTTCATACCTAATCCATGACAAGTGCTTTGTTCAATCTGCTAGCAAGCAACATGTGTTCGGTAAACAAGAGACAGTGTCACATTCTCCATTTGCTTTATGATACTCTAGGTTTTGGGGGTCTTAACATTTCTCCATATTAATATATATTTATTGCGACATTAGAACTGTTCATTAATTCTTTATTGTTAAAGATTAACAAAGTATTAGATAAGTATTGGATAAGTATTGGATAATATAGATGTAGATTATACTACAATAGAAGAGTTTTTTCAATAAAACTCACTAGGGCATCTGCATATTTTATTTGGATTGCTTTGGATTTGCTATTTTTTCGGTGCATGCGCACTTTTGTGACTTTTTTATGCCTACAGCAATATTCCTTCAAAGTTCGCCATGGTCAAGTGTTCTGCAGTGTTTTTTTCTTAGTATTTTAAGCTTATTTCATAAATTGCATATATTCTAAAGCATAGAATAAAAAATGAGGTAATTGTAAAAGAAGACTGATCAAAACTAGAGAACACTTTCAATGTGCATTCACATGCAATACATAATCAACTTATACAAACACAATGCAAACATCTGAAAGCAGGGATCGGCCCAATCGCATTTGCATTTCCAGTGAAATATATACAATCAGCAAAAAGTATCCAATGTTTTGCATCCTGTAGATACCCTTGGGTGTTTGCATTGTATTTTTAAACGCAATGCAAACACAACATGTGAATGCACCCTCAGATCTTGCAAGATATTTGTGTTTATCTTGCACCTGGTGCTAATTTATTAATTATCTGACAAACACTTATGTAATTGGCAGCCTAACCTTTCAGTTTTCACTGACTTTCCAAAACTGGTGTGCCGTTCCAAAGTGACTGAAACCCTCCGGCAGCAAGTTGTCCAGATGAAGGCCAAAGGGATGACCCTTTCAGTCATAGCAAGTGAAGTTGGTCATTCCAAGTCTGTGATTTCTATAATATTATATCTTTATATATTGTGACCTCATAAATGGTGTACAATATTTAGAGTTTCAATATTTGCAGATTATACTAATTTCTGTAAAGTAATTAATAAATAGGAGGATAGTGTAATATTACATAGGGATTTGTGGAAACTGGAGGTCTAAAGTGACAAAAGGCAGATGAGGTTTAATGTAGATAAATGTAAGGTTATGCACTTGGGTTGAGGAAATTATTATTAAAATTATTATTATGTGTTAAAAGATAAATTTCTTGGTAAAACTGATGGAAAAAAGGTGATGGAAAAATACCTGATGGGGTATTGGTTAATAGTAAACTCAATTTTAATGATCAGTGCCAGGCAGCTGCTAATAAAGCAAATAAAATTATGGGATGTATCAAGAGAGGAATAGATTCTCATGAAAAGGACATAGTTTTGCACTTAGACAAATCACTGATCAGACCACACATGATATATTGTGTACAGTTTTGGGCACCAGTGTATTAAAAGGACATAGTAGATCTGGAACAGGTGCAGAGGAGAACAACCAAGATTATTAGGGTAATGGGGGGACTAGAATACAATGAATACAATGATAGATTACAAAACTTGTGTCATGGTTCGGCTGGATGAACCGTCAGAGAGTCTATGTGGAAAACTCTGGAGCAACCGTCAGAGAGTCTATGTGGAGCCTCTGGACCAACGCGGGGGATGATGGTACTATCCGCAACCCAGGGCCGGAGTCTAAGCGGCCCCTGGTCTTCGCCAGAGCCTGCCGCAAAGCTGGATGGGCTTGCTGCGACGGGATCCCACCAAGTCATTCCACGGGTGCGAATAGGCCTGCGGTGGCAGCCAAGGTAGGGAAGCAGGAAACAGGAACCACAGCATGGTACAGGAACGACAGGGACGCATCACTGGAGTAGGAACCAGACACAGGGATGGCAGGACCTGGGGAAGGCAGGACCTCGGGATGGCAGTGGACAACTTGGGGTTATTCAGTTTAGAAAAAGACGACTAAGGGGAGACCTCAATAACATGTGCAAATATCTGTATGGTCAGCACAGAGATCTTTCCAAATAGAGATCTTTTTTATACCTAGGCCAGAGCATCTTCTTTGTCTAGAGGAGAGGCGGTTCTACCATTGTCATGGGCAAGAATTCTTTATTATAAGAGCAGTGAGACTACAGAACTCTCTGCCATAAAATGTTGTAATTACTGATAATTTGAACATGTTCAAGAGAGGCCTAGATGCCTTTCTGGAAAGCATAAATGTCATATTGTATGGGAATAAAACTTTTTGTTAGTGTCTGTTGATCCAGGGGGTTATTATGACTGCCTTATTAGGGGTCAGGAAGGAACTTTTCCCTGCTTTGGGCCGATTGGCATCAGCCTTGCAGGGTTTTTGCCTTCTTCTGGATCATATATATTAGTATACATCAGTATAATGTATAGATTGGACTTATCTCTTTTTCAAACCTTTTTTTCATTATGATACTATGAACACTGCAGTTGGACCAAACCTCACATTACCAGAAAGAATCAAAAGGCTAAACTCACCGTTGCTGAAGAGCATGTTGTGTGGGCAGAAGAGGAGTTCATTTTAGTAAGAAAAGCATGTTTAATGTATGGAAAACAATGGGAAACATTGGGGAGATTTTTCTTTATTTTTCTTTCAAATGCTAGAGCAAAAAAAGTAAAAATTTTAAACAGTTTGCTTTTTGCACATTTTTCTCCGACTTTCGGAATCCAACTATTTAGACTAAATTTAATTGTATAAGTCAAAAAGTGCACAAAAGCTCACCTGGTATCAGGTGAACTTGGCAAAAAGAAGTAAAACAATATTGCAACTTTTTTGCAGTAAATTTGTGTGTTTTTTTTTTTAAATTGCATCCCCCACACCAGGCGGCAATGTTTGATTAAAAGAGGGACTTGTCCAAGTTAACACAAGGAAACTCCACCTAAGGCTACATTCACACACATGTATGGGGGACGTATATACGGCCGACGTATGTACGGACGATATATGTCCCCCATACACTCCTAAGGCAAATTATACTAAGAAGACTAAAAAAACTAGACTGATAGGAAAACTAGAAAGAGAAGAAAAACCTCCCCCATTATGTTTGTCTACGAACTGGGGAAAAACGGAACTCGAAGTGTGTAAACAAGTCAGTGAAAGGTGGTGGAGGAATTGTCATGATTTGGGAAAGGTTTTGTGATCAGAAGGTGGACCTTTCATATAGCTACATGAATGCAAATGTGTATCAGAACCTTCTTCAGGTTAGGAATGATTGATCTATCGAAATATAAAAACGGCCATTCCAGGTGGTGAAGTCCACAATCGCCACTTTTTCACCAAGTACAGGTACACAGGTCTTGAAATTGCCACAGTGAAAAACTGAGGAAACTTCTGGAGCACACAATGACATTACATAAGACAGACCAAATGCAATCTGCAAGTGAAGATATAGAACCAGTTTAACAACAAACAGGAATGTTTTCATGCAGAAAAAGCTGGCTTATCAACCTTCCTTGAGTCACATAAACACATGTAAGTAGCACTACTTATTCTTTATAGTCTTTAATGCAGTAGTCAATTTTTCAATTATAGTTCCTGTTTTAGGCCTAAATATCCACTCACTGGACTACCAATTGCTGTAACAATTTGATGAAAACTGATGAATACCATCACTAGAAAGTATAATTTGTGGCACAGAAAACAGGCCTTTATCCGTCTCTCTTTTCAGGAAAATAATAAAGTTATGGAATTTGGGGTGTGAAAAATGGAAACACAAAAACCAAAAAGGGCTGTAAATTTAAGGGGTTAAGGCACTACAGTCTGAATAACTAAGGTAGCATATGACTTAAAGTGTAACTCCAATTTAAGAATGATTTTTATCACATTGTGATGTAATGCGTGATTCCTGTTTTCAAGTCGTAGGGACTGACCTGCAGTTACATAAGCAGGCAGGAACTGTTTGGGGGGGCCTCAATAATAGGGATCACTATCCTTGATCTGACATTACAGTGATGTTATTGAGCTTACGATAGTGAATACATGGTTGGAGAACACCATCTTTCTTATTGACAAAAGATGCACCTGCCTTCATGGTGGATGGGCAGATATGCCCCTTATGTAGACTGTCTCTAATGTACTCCCGCATAGCTTCACGTTTTGGAGGGAACAAATTGAAAATCCTACCATTGGGAGATTTAAAACCTGTAAGATATGTAAGTTGCAAGGCCTATGTGGGGGTAAGGACTCAGCAGAACCTTTATCAAAAACATCAGCACAATCAGCAATGTATTCAGGCATCTTCAGTCTGAATTTCAGAAACTAACAAGAAAGTACAGTGAGGAGCATGTTTTTGATCACATTTAATCAATTCACCAGAGGTCCAATCAGAGAGAAGATTATGCAGGGCTAACCATTGAAGTCCTAGGATGACATCAGAAGACAAATTATTAAACATATAAAACTCCACCAACTCAATGTGAATTGAGCAGACCTGCATGACTATTTGGGAAGTTCTAAATCAAATGTTGCCCTTTTAAAGGATAGGAATCTGCCCCAGTTACCAGAAATGAAGTCTCCAGTTTGACCAAATCTATGCCTAGAGCCAGAACAAAATTCTCATTGACAAAATATGCAGCTGCTCATGGCTCAATAAAGGTTTTGCCAGAAACAAATTTCCAAACAAAAGAAAAGGTTACAGGAAAAAATATTCTTGAAACTGGTTCAGGAAGTACATGTGCACCCAAGTGACCCACCCAAAAATCATTTAGAGGCTTGTAGTTCTATGGCGCTGGCCACTCGACCCTCCACACAGGTCGGAAACCACTGCAAAAGTAAGAAAGCCAAAAAAAAAACAAATCTCTGTCTCCATACCAGAGTAGAATGATGGCTAGTTATTCTATCACACAAGAGAAGGGGCTGCAAGCCCTAAATTCACTTACAACCATTATCACCTACCTAACAAGCCTTGCAAACCTTAAAGCTCAGGAACTTCTAGTCGATAATCTCTACTCTGACTTTGGGGAACAGACACACAATCAAGATTGCTCCAGAATGGTGTTCAGGAAAGGTAAGGGTTTCCAGAAACAGGCAGGATCACAGACAGTATTAAGAGTCAGGAACTGGGTTGCGGTAAAAGCTAAGGGTGGGGTATGTGGGGTTCCAGCTCAGGATAGGGGTACAAAAGGTTCTGGCTCAGGCTGAGGTACACAGGGTCAGGAATGGGTAACAGGGGAGCTGGAAACCACCCCATGGATGCAATTGAATGGCTGTGTGTTTCTGAACCCCCAGGTAAGAAACATACAGAGCCTAGATATGACACCACGCAGCTTTCCTGACAGCAGACACCAAGATGAGCCCAAGCAATCAACCCTGCAAAGCAGTTAAACAAGTACTGCTCAGCAGAGTAGCCCTGAGTTAGATCAGCAAGCCCAGAATTAAGAATCCAGAATCCAAGCAGAGGATTCTGACAGCTGTGCTACTATTGTCAGACACTGGTGCATATGTGACCTCTAATATATACATTATTTATTAATAGATGTCATCAAATATCATCATTCAAGACTTCCGGAAATACATATAAAACTGGAGAAAAGTGTCATAAAGTTAAAACAGTGCACAGTTAGACTAACCAGCTTTTTACTGTGCCCGATTTGTCAATGTGTTTGGTGCTGGATGATAAATCTGGTGTAATGTAAGACTGTCTAGTCTTTGCACCAAATATTAATTGGCTTAGTGCAGCTTTTTCATGTGAAGTCACACACCCTTTTCTAAGTTCGTACACCTTTTGTCATACTGGTTGCTAAAAACTCTTGACGTAGACAGTTTTTGTTGCATATTATGACAGAGACGAAACAGATTGACAAATCTTTCCCATTGCGTATCTTTTTGGCATTATATACATTACATCACCAGATTTGCCATCACATGTTTAGGCAAGAAGCTTTACAGTTCATGTTGAATTTGATGCTGTTCTTGGGGACTGAAATGTTCAGTTTCCTTTATGTATACTGATGGCTGAAATGACATACATTATTAGGCTCCCAGCACTGATGGCTGTTCCAGTACTCCATGTCCAACTGAGCATACGGGCAGCATAGAGCTTCCTTTCCCGACATTGAGGCAGGGGATAGTCTTTGCATGACCAGATCACTGAACTGGTATGTCAGTTTTCTTCTAATTTTGATAATTTCGCCAGTCCTGCCATAATTTCGCAGAGCTCTAGCCATTTTTTGGTAGGTCATGATTTTACGGTTTCCCTTCTTATTTCCCCAGGCCTCTGCCAGTTTCTCTTTGTTTTTGGACACAAATTGGAAGATACCACTGGCTTCATCCACCCACTGGATACAGTTGAACATCTCTGGGTCATATAGAGCCTCATGGAGAAATTCATAGAGACGTATCTTTTTCTGTCCTGGTCAAAAAAGATAAAAGCTGGATTTTTAGGTATACGTCATAGTTTTCTTATAGACTATTAGTTACAAGTTAGTTTTCTTTTATATTAGCTATATCTTTTTAAAGTCATAATTTTCCTATAGACTATTAGCTACACATTAGTTTTCTTTTTTATTAGCTATAACTTTTTTAAGTCATAGTTTTCTGATAGACTACAAGTTACAAGTTAGTTTTCTTTTTTATTAGCTATAACTTTTTTAAAAATTACTATTTATTACATGCAATAATGTTTTATAGCAAAAGTTTTATTGTTTAACAGTCATTGTATAGTTTTAGTAGAGCCATTACACTACAGATTTTTATGTAGTATACTATAGTTTGTCAGCTATAACAGTACCAGTATTTTTTTTGTGTACTGCTGTTGTACTATAAAAACTATTTCAAATAAATGTTTTTTGTCAGTAAATAATTTCTTTTCATTATTTTGATCATTAATTATTAATTGATCATCATTAATCATTAATTGATCGTCTTAATTATTTAGATCAAAAAATTTAAAAAAAATCATCTTAATTTAAATATATTTTTTAAATATATTTTTTAAATATATATTTAAATATATAATTTTTGGAACCAGATTGTACAGTTATTATGTTGGAATAGATAAAATAAAGGAAAGTTGGCACCACTATACATCATTTAGGAAATATGACTTCTAAATAGGTGCTGGGACCACAAATTTTAAACACTGAGTAATATTCAATAATAAAGCTAAAGCTGCAAAAATTGTAAAACATATAATATAAACACTTAAAAGTACAAAGAGTGTAAATCCAAGAAGGGTCTCAGTATCACTACAGCATTGCCAGTGCCAGTCCTATTTATAATACACTTTTCTAATCTAACTGTTTGAATAGGGACAACACTATATTGGTTGCAATATTAACATAATATATGTGATCTGGTAAACATATGGGGCGAGATTTATCTTTTCTGCCAGTATAGTTCTACTTTTGTCTTGTTTCTGGTGTAAAGGATGCTGCCTGCTGTGTATGATGGCCACATTGATCTGACGACCTGGGTCCCATGGAGAGGGCAAGGGTGAGGAGTGCTCATCCCCCTCCCTCTTCTGCACCTGGCCACATACTACACCTGGGTTCCAGCCTGGTTGTACACATGGTTGTGTGCATGAGTTGTTACTCAAAAATCCAGGCATTGTGACTGTGATAATCTTCTTATATTTGTTATCCATGGCCTCCTTCCTTCCAAAATCAACTTTTAAAATTAGGCTAATGATACTCAAGGGTTCACAAGGGCATTACTAAAGCTCCACAGTGCTGTGTTTACAGGCTGTTACACTGTCTCAACCTCCTCCTCTCCTCCCTCAGTGGTTTCCTCCTTTCATCTTCCTGCTGCAACATCACGCAGAGGGAATGAGTAAACTCTGCTTGCACACTGTAACAACCTGTGAAGTTGCAGCACAGAGGGGCTCTGGTAACGCCAATGTAGGTGTTGTATGTTTGTATTGCTAGGTATTACAGGCAGCCCTGTAATAAAAGAACTACCAGCTGCTGAGTTGCGGTTGTGGGGTGCCGAATCATGACTAAGGGAGCCCACGTCCTTTGCAGCCATGATTAAGAATGAGCTTATCGTTTGAAACACGTTGCCGGAACACTTTTGGGGGGGGGATTAAACAGATGTGTATGATGTATGATGTGTTAATGTCTTTCAAAAACACAGAATAGTAGTCAGGCTTTCCATCACCCATTGCGAGATTGGATGAAGATTTATATGAAAACTTCGATGCATGCAAACATCATCTTATTTCCATTTTTATTAAACATATTTACCATATTTTGGAGGAGCAGTAAAAGAATGACCTCTGTTATTTAAGCGATCCTCTTCATTGTAATGCACGCTTTGCTCCATATAATCCACAAATGAGCTGGGATTGACCTGGGAGAAAAAAATTACTAAAACTTTAGTAAAAATCTATGCGAACGGTAATAGTGCAACGGCACCCTGTGAGTCCTCCTCCAAGCTATCTTTTTCATGCCATCTAGTGGAAAATACAGTAACTGACATAGGACTCCTTGCCAGAATTATTGCTCTTAAATAGTGTTTACAGAGCTCAAATAGATAAACCTTCACCTTGCAATTTAGACAATCCACCTTTTAAACTCAGCAAACACAGTTAAATTACTTATATCACAATTTTCCTGTAGACATTTTCCTTACACTCAATAATCCTATGTCTGTCTATGTCTGTTGCCCTTGAATACCCGGCTGCCATATTTCATTCTAGTTATATTCAAACTATACTTCATGGAGCCTCAGTCACCTTGACATTTGTAATACAGGATTTCCAATTGCTACCCTAACATCATATTAAATCATATAGATAAAAGACTCATTATGTGTTTGTTAATAATCAAGGTGGTTTACCACAGAAGAGAATATTTACTCACAGTTGGATCCATCCACATGTGTGTAATTGCATCTTCAGAAGGTGTTGGGATGTAGAGGTTACATTGTGGATGGTTGTTGAAGATGTTTGCATAATTTTCACATTCATCTACATGATAGATAATAAAAGAGACTCAAATTGGCTAATGATACGTTACTGTTAGCAGAAGGGTTAGATGAAGAAATCATTAAACACTATGACAATGGCACCAGCTATTAGGGAAACACTTCCAATGCCATGCAGAAAGCGTATCAAAAGACCACCAAAGGCAAAATCCCTGTGCCATATCTCCCTAAGCCCTAAATAAGATATAACATGGAAACTGTATTATATATTTCATAAGTTCATAAGTTCATAATTTACATAAGCATACATTTAACCAAAAGTCATAGGATGACGACTAAATTAGCACTTTGAGAAAAAGGCCACATGTTGTAAAGATTGTAAGATTCACAGTAAGTCACAATGTACAATATGTTCTCTAAGAGAAATTAAGGAAAGTGTTCAATAGGTGTTTGGATCTTTCATATACAAAAAGATAAAATTTACGTTGGGGGTCACATTGCTGAACACCCATTGGCTACAATATAACATAAATATAACCTGTCGCTACATATTTCTATTTTAGTAAATAATCATATTTACTGACTAAATAACATTTTTTGAATCAGTTTTTTGTTTTCTCTAGTAATGTATCAATGGTTTATGGTATATTTCCATGTGGCAGATAAGTCAATGCATTCATTTTAGATTAAAAATGTAAGAAACGTAATCTGTAAAGATTGAAAAGTAATGTCACACTATTATGTACAGTTATCAAGGCTTAAGATTTATTCACATAGGCCAGATTTGTTGCAAAATGTTTTAAATACATGTGAATGTAGCATATTTCAGCATTTTCCAGTATTTCCCCAAGCTCCATTAATGAATAAAACAACTGGAAATCTGCTATGTGTGACTATATCCTTATACTAGTAGAGATATATCATTTGGATTCTTTTTGGTAATTTTACATATCATGGGGGCAATTTTGCTAAGTGTAAAAATGTTTGTAAAATTATATAAAAGACAAAAGCAATGCTAGAAATTATCTGTATCTCTTGTAAAATACAATGCAATAATTTTATTTTTCTATTAGAAATTAAAACCACCATTATGGATTTTTATATAACAGAAGGCAAATTATATTTGTACCTGTTGATTGCAGAAATTCATTGATACAGGTTGAGTTTTCTTGTAGTACCTCTAGAGCATCTTCAAATTCTTCATGTAATATATCCGATTCTATAAAATTCTGTTAAAAAAGAGGATTGAAGTATTTGGATGCACATTTTAGATTTATTAGTTATTATTATTAGAATTTTTATACCAAAAATAGGTACATTTTAAAGTTTGAACATACTTTCTATAATATTAGTATTAATATTTATATTAATATTAGTAGTCCTTGGGTTATGTGCAAGATAGGTTCTGTAGGTTTGTTCTTAAGTTGAATTTGTATGTAAGTCGGAACTGTATATTTTATCATTGTAACCCCAGCCAAAAATGTTTTGGTCTCTGTGACAATTGGATTTTAAAAATGTTGGATTGTCATAAGAACCAGGATTAACAATAAAGCTTAATTACAGACACCTTTGATAAGTGTTACAGCTGATCATTCTAGCCTATGGCTAAAGTACAGTAAGTTACCAACATCCAGAGGTCCGTCTGTAACTAGGGGTTGTCTGTAAGTTGGGTGTTCTTAAGTCGGGGAATGCCTGTCTTGCAGGTATGAAATAAAATAAATAAACATAAATAGGTTTTGGTCTCTTCATCAACTGTTATCCCTGCCAGACCAAAAATGCCCAAAAAAGGCATAAACACTTGAGTTTTTCAGAACAAAAAGAGAGGTTTTCCTAACATTTATTTAACCAGAGAGTGAATGTAGTGGCATCTTTATTCTTGTTCTCTGCCAATCAAGGTATTGGTAAAATGTGATATATAAATGGTTTTATAAGTTAACTTTTATTTTATTGGAAGACTACTACATATGCTAGTATTTCATTATCTCTAAATAATAACTAAAATAAAACATTATATTCTTTTATTTCTTAGTAAAACATAAAGTAACCTAGCTTTATTTGTGCCTAACATCTAAAATGGGCACTGAATCCATTTTTTTTGTTCTAATTTTTATTGTATTTTCCCTGGATTCTTCAATTTAAGCGTATAGAATCCCTCTCCTTCCTCTAATATTACAAATAAGAGTGAATTAGGTAATGTGATCCTATGGGTGAACATTACACATTTTACAAAACTCGTTTTTTAATTTTTATGGACCATCATTTAATTCATACAGCTTTAACTCCTTATAACTGGCTTAAATTGCTATAAACATGCTAAAATTCTAATGAAATACAAAACTTAGCTTACCATTATGAATTCATCCGCAGAGTTCTTTCATACAATATTCAGCACATTGGCCTGCAAAGGAAAATATAGAGAAAAAATATAGTTATCTATTTTAATGATGCCTCTGTGGTAGTACAGTTACAGGATAGACTGAGGTCTTTGGTTTACCTTTGTTGCAGGGTTCCATAAATTAAAGGAGTGAGATAGCAGATATTTATTTCCTTCTCCTTTTACACGTCACTAACACGTACTGCTATTTAAATTGCAGCAGTTGTCCCTTGAAGTTTCTAGAAGACAATAGTTAAAGTGTAAATATGGGTTCCCAACACATGCTCACCATGTATTGTCTCGGCTTTACTCCTCCATAAAACTGCCTTCAATCACCTGGATTATTTGTTTGCAAAAAAGATTAATGAATTCCATTATGATTTCTAGTTGGACTGTAAAATGCCTTTCAGTTCATTCATTCACACAGTGGTCATAGTTCCACCCTAACAATGTACCATATAGAGTATTTTACTACAAGTATAAGGGCAGGTGATCTCAATGGTTTGCATCTTATCTAATATTATGACCAGCAGTTAAGTTTAGCATCAATGTAAGTACAAAACGGTGCAATAATGAAGTTATCTAGAATGACTATGGTAAATAGTATAAAAACAAAGCAGACTGTTGTAAGTTGTTAGTTCGGCAAAGCCTATTAGAAATGGAGTTGTCTATCAGATATCATGTTTATGATTTCTTTGTTTGTGTGTCTGTATTATTTGCTTAGATTGTTTGGCATCTATCAGGTACTCATGATCCTTACTTTGATTTCTAATTGTTAGACTTATGATATTTTTTGGCCTATGATATGGTCCATCCTGCCTAGGCCTCACTTGGTTCATCCTCAAGATCCGGTGAACCGCATGTTCTATGACCTACTTACCTACCTGCTTTATTGCGAAGAAGTCCCTTCCTAGGAAGATCTTTATTTTGATTATACACATGATATCAAATAATGTTTTGCTTTTTTGCAAGCAACCTTTTAGTAGCCTTTCAAGGTCATAGTTTTTGCTATGTGTTTCTTTCCTTTACTATGTTTTTTCCTATATATGTACTTCAAAACATTAATTATGCACAATGTTTAATAAACTGAGATTGAAAATAAAAGCTCAATAAATGTCCCAAAAATTAGGACATTAGCCTGAAATAGTATCATAGTATATAGAAGATAAGGTTATCAAAAGTGTAATTTATGATCCTATAAAACTGACCCATAGAAAGGAAAAAAAAACAACTCAGTAGGCTGATGCCTTCGCAACTCTAAATATGGCAGTCAGAATGAATCCCCTTCTTGAACATGTACAAAGTATCAGCTAGCAGAACATCCTGCTGCAGAGGGTTCCACAGTCTCATTGCTCTTACAGAATCCATGTCGATGGTAGAAATGCCTCTCTAGGCGTAAAGGAAAATCCCCCTTACGTCGGCCACAGATCTAGCTTATAAAAGACAGCAATTGGTCAATCTCCTCTGCACCTGTTCTAGTCCAGGTATGTTATTCAATACCCCATGTATGGTCTAACTAGTGATTTGAATACAAGCAAAACTATGGGAGAGATTTATCATACGCTGGCGCTCCTGCAAATGGTTGTTGCACTATAAACCCGATAGTGATTCCTATTTTTGTATAATAGGAGTGGAATGAAAAAAATACTGTACAAGAAGAACTAGTTGGAGTTGGAGGAAGACTATGTAAATCCTCGTGGTGACATGTGATGATAATCCATAACAAGTTAATGAAAGATATATATAATATTGAAAAGAAATTATTGTAAATCTAATATTAAGCTAGATGTATAACTTGTATGGATAATAAGTAATGGTTTGTTAGATCAAAGTACCTTTCAAATGCTGTGTATGTGTATGAGGAAAGATGAGTTGTTTGTAGAAAAATCCTCAGCAAATCCTAAGACTATCCATCCTGGGTAAAATATCATCTCCAAAATGGAATTAATTTTACTCCTGGGATGTTGCTCAAGGATTTGGCTATTATAGAGCAAAGTTTTTGAAGGCCGGAGGGGACACTTTATCATACTTGTTAATAGCACTTTAAAAGCAATGGTTACATCCGTGAGTTATATATTAAACTAGCTGTAGTCCCAGGCATTGCCTGGGATAGTAAATAAATGCTCTTAGCTATAACATAATATATTTTCTATCTATCCCCACCTATCTAAGCAGGCAGCACTCCAATAGATATGGTGAAACAACGTTTCAGGCTGTATGGATTATCCAAAAAACCCATGCAGCTATGTTTTGGATAATCCATACAGCCTTTTGGTCGCTGGCTTTTACGCAGAACTACTCCAGGTTGGACCTCATATAGTTTTGCTCGCCAGCCACACCACTTGCCGAATACATCAAAAGGCTTAAACCCGACAAAGAGGGGCGTGGGCACTATCCTACATTGGCCCCGGCATATGATAAATCTAACTCAAGATAGCCAAATGTTTTACATAAATCTTTCAATAGACGGCCAATAGATGCCTATATCTAGACAAGGAATATTTAAGACGTAACTTTTAATATAGTTTGTTTTACACAGAAATAGTGTACACCATGCTAGTAACGGGTTGGACCCCCTTTTGCCTTCAGAACCGCCTCAATTCTTTGTGGCATAGATTCAACAAGGTGCTGGAAGCATTCCTCAGAGATTTTGGTCCATATTGACATGATGGCATCACACAGTTGCCGCAGATTTGTCGGCTGCACATCCATGATGCGAATCTCCCGTTCCACCACATCCCAAAGATGCTCTATTGGATTGAGATCTGGTGACTGTGGCGGCCATTTGAGTACAGTGAACTCATTGTCATGTTCAAGAAACCAGTCTGAGATGATTCCAGCTTTATGACATGGCGCATTATCCTGCTGAAAGTAGCCATCAGATGTTGGGTACATTGTGGTCATAAAGGGATGGACATGGTCAGCAACAATACTCAGGTAGGCTGTGGCGTTGCAAAGATGCTCAATTGGTGCCAAGGGGCCCAAAGAGTGCCAAGAAAATATTCCCCACACCATGACATCACCACCACCAGCCTGAACCGTTGATACAAGGCAGGATGGATCCATGCTTTCATGTTGTTGACGCCAAATTTTTTCCCACTACCATCCGAATGTTGCAGCAGAAATTGAGACTCATCAGACCAGGCAATGTTTTTCCAATCTTCTACTGTCCAATTTCGATGAGCTTGTGCAAATTGTAGCCTCAGTTTCCTGTTCTTAGCTGAAAGGAGTGGCACCCGGTGTGGTCTTCTGCTGCTGTAGCCCATCTGCCTGACGTACTGTGCATTCAGAGATGCTCTTCTGCCTACCTTGGTTGTAACGGGTGGCGATTTGAGTCACTGTTGCCTTTCTATCAGCTCGAACCAGTCTGCCCATTCTCCTCTGACCTCTGGCATCAACAAGGCATTTCCGCCCACAGAATTGCCGCTCACTGGATGTTTTTTCTTTTTCGGACCATTCTCTGTAAACCCTAGAGATGGTTGTGCGTGAAAATCCCAGTAGATCAGCAGTTTCTGAAATACTCAGACCAGCCCTTCTGGCACCAACAACCATGCCACGTTCAAAGGCACTCAAATCACCTTTCTTCCCCATACTGATGCTCGGTTTGAACTGCAGGAGATTGTCTTGACCATGTCTACATGCCTATATGCACTGAGTTGGCTGATTAGAAATTAAGTGTTAACGAGCAGTTGGACAAGTGTACCTAATAAAGTGACCGGTGAGTGTATATCACAAATTGGTTTGGTGTTTTGTATAAGATATCCAAATGGACTCAATTACAGGAGCGACCTTATGTATCTATATTAATTGTGCTTTTTGTTTTTTCATTGATTCATTGACCGCAGATGACATGCTGAATTAACACAAGGACTTTGTGACAGATGCATACAGCATTATATATAACAACTATATACCCTTATTAATAGACATAGACAGTGGTTGACAGGTGCTTTGAGCTAACAAAGTAGTACTGGATCCACACAAGCTATACATGTAGATTAATATTAGATTAATTACTTTTATGGATACACATACTGGGGCACATACTGTATCTTTGCTTCAGCTTCCATCTTTCTTTTTTTTGCGATTTTTTTTTGCATTTATTTGCACCTAAAACAACCTCCCTTCAGAGTTCACCATTGTTTAGTTTTTGCAGTTTCCTGAGGTATCATCTGATTTCAAATGTTAAAATTGTGACTTTCTTAAAGCACAGTAGCCACAAAAAGTCACTATCCATACCTGCTCTTGTCAGGTGTAGGAAGGCTGTTTGCAACTTTTTGGGGACTTTTTTGTGACTTTTGTTCAAAAAGTTGCACATTCACTAAAGATGTATTGAATGGCAAATTCTAAAAGTCTAAAACCCAGAAAAAGCAAAGAAAGACACACATAAATGTCCTGACTCAAGATAAATGGGCCCCATTAAGTTTTCATGCAGTGAAGACTCTTTGAGAAGAAAACCATGATTCAGACCATATTTCACAGTGACAGATATTCCACAAAAATTTATTCTGGATACATCAAAGAAGTTTCTCCTTGCCAATGCTTTGGACAGCATTTTGTGGAATTATTTGTGGGCAATATTATCAAGGTTGGGTTTTGGCCCATTTTAATTTCTTTTCAAAAACAAATACCACATTTCATTGTCAGATAGTTGTCACTAGTAGAACAAGACCAATCAACGGACACAAACATAAGAAGATGTAGAAGCTATATTATGGTAGAAAATGACAGCAAGCTGTCTAACATGCTCAGTGGTGCTACTCACTAGTGGAACAGTGTGTATATGTCCTATCAGCTGCCAGTGTTTGCATGTATCACAATAAAAATCAATTCTATTGGGGTCAAAGTATCAACTGTAAAACTATGTCTGCTGTATTTTTGAGGTTTGCCAGCTTTTAGATGAAACTCATGCTTTTGATCTAACTCATTTGCTTAAGAGGACAATATTTGTAGCTGCACCTGGCAGATATAATTTTCCCATGAAAAATCTATTATTCCATTAATCTGTTTGCAAAATATGCATTGGAATACATTGTATAACATTAAGCCCTTGTTGATATGGTTGCCCTCCTCCTTAAGACGGGATTCCATTCCACACAAGTTACTGCTTTAATAATGTGTTTTAGGGGGAAGTGGTGAACATTTTTCTGCTTAGTTTGAAAAAAAATCAAACCAACCCATCCCATAGAGATGTGTATTTTCCAACAGTCCACCATTTTTTTTGGTGCACCTTCAACATGGGGTGTGCGGCACACTTCTGTCTGACTTTGCATGTTAAATGAGTCGCATGGTCCGACTGAGCCCATTTCGGTGCACCAGGTATAGTGCAGCGTGCGGCACAAAGTGAGTCACAAGTGTGACACGTGAGTCACAAATGTGTCGCGGACACTTCTTAAATACATGCGCAAGCAGTTTGTACATGAAAGAACATGCAAAGTCTGACAGAAAACTGGCGCACGGCCCTTAGTAAATCTGGGCCTGTGTGTCTATGGAGGTCGCATGAGCTCACATCTAATCCCTCTGTTTGGTTAAACAGCTTTGGCAGTGAGGAATAACCCCTTCACTTTCAGCTTATCTCTGAAAATAATGCTTGTAGCAAACTGCTGCCCGGGAGAGAGCAGAAAAGTTAACACTCACAGCTGCGTAACAAACAAGGGAGTACAGAGAGACCCATCTTCAATCTAGTAGTCAGATTTGCCATAGCAACGTAGAGGTATTGCACTGTGTATTGCAATTGGACATACGGCGACATGCGCCATATATCACTATGGAGAGGGGTGGGGTAAGTAGGAGTGTGAATGTAGCCTAATATAAAGTATATTAGAAAAATATTTACAACACTCCCCTCCCATATACACAATATCAAATGTCATATAAAATGACAGTTAATCTTTAATTTTTGTTGGTTTTATTAAGTTTTATTAAGTTATCAGTCTGGCTTTTTAATATGTTACATTTATCAAGTTTTTTTTATAATTTTTTTTTTTATTTTGTAACTGCAATGAGTTACTCAACTAATAAATTACAGTGTATGTATAATAAAGAGTCGGCACTCAGACTCTTCTTAGCTGGTGCTTCGTTCACAGTGGGGCACATTTACTAAGGGTTTTGCACTAGTTTTCTGTCAGACTTTGCACATTCTTTTTAGTGAAAACGGCTTGCACAGGTATTTAAGAAGTGTCTAAACATGCAAATTGTGTTAAACACCCTATGTTTAAGGTGCACAAAAAATAAGTTAGTGAACTCTGTCAGGCCAGTGCAAGGAAGCGACAGATTCCTAATTTTTGGTGCACAATTTTAACACCTTCACGACTGAGGACGAACAATATCGTCCTTGTGCTGCAAAGGGTGTATGGAGAGAGCTCACGAGCTGAGCTCTCTCCATACACAGCTGGTGTCGGCTGTATAATACAGCTGAGGCCTGCCTGTTACTGACGCAGACGGTGCTGGCACCAATGGTGGAAGTTAACCTTTTAGGTTCCGCGGTCAGGCACCTAACTTACCTTTACATGGGCGATCGGTTGCCATGGTAGCCTACAGTCTCATTGAGACTCGTAGGCTTGCCATGTGCAATGATCTCTAACAGCCAGCAGATGGCAGGTTATTAGAAATTGTTGTAATATTGCTATATACTCCAATAGAGTAGTATTGGAGCAAATAGTATTAACAATTGGACTGTGCAGAGTTAAATTACCCTGGAGGATCTGAAATAATGGTAAAAAAATTTAAAACATTTTTTTTAGAAATATGAAAAAAAAGTAAAAGTTTAAGTCACTCCCCTTTCCCTAGATCACACATAAAAGCATATAAACAGTAAGAATCATAAACATGTTTAGTATCAACAAAAAATGAAGCATTTTTTTTTTGTACAGAAGGTTTTAATTTTTTTAAATGTATGATAACATTATAAAACCTATACAAATTTGGTATCCTCGTGATCGTACCGAACCAAAGAATAAAATAGACCTGTCATTTGGGGCGCTCGGGGAAAGCTGTTAAATTTAAGCCCACAAGAATAAGGCGCAAATGCGTTTTTTCATCATTTTCACTGCATTTAGAATCTTTTTTTCCGCTTCCCAGTACACGGCATGGAATATTCAATACCATCACTATGAATTTGTTACGCAGAAAACAATCCGTCACACAGCTCTTTACATGGAAAAATAAAAAAGTTACATATTTTTGAAGGTTGGGAGTGAAAATCAAAACGCAAAAATGAAAAAGGGCCACGTCCTTAAGGGGTTAATGAATGTGTTGCACACAGAATTATACATGGGAAGAGCACTTTTAGTGAAGTTACCGACAATCTTAGTAAATGTGCCCCAGTGTTCACTGTGTATATATAGATAAAGATCCCTGCACTCACAGTGATTCGTATTTGAAGTATTTGTATGCCTGTCCTTGGTCTGTACCTTGGGTTGTTGCATGCCACAATCCCAGACTAAATACTGGCATGGCCGCCAGCACCAGGAAGTATATAGGGGAGCCAGCACCAGGAGTGTGACATCATCATACAGGCTGTCAGTCATGTGTATAGGAGTATCTCATACACACAGGCTGCAGAGGGTGTTGCCATTGGAACCAGGTAGCACATAGAGGCAGCCAGCACCTGGATAGTCACATCATTATACAGGCTGTCAGTCATGTGTATACCAGTATCTCATACACACACAGGCTGCAGGGGGCGTGGCCGCCAGCACCAGGAAGTATAGAGAGGAGCCAGCACCAGGAGTGTCACATCATTATACAGGCTGTCAGTCATGTGTATAGGAGTATCTCAGGTTGCAGGAGGCATGGCCACCAGCACCAGGAAGCACATGGGGGAGCCATTACACCATTATACCTCACATCATTATACAGACTGTCAGTCATGTGTAAAGGAGTATCTCATACACACAGACTGCAGAGGTTGTAGCCATTAGAACCAGGCAGTCAGCACCTGGAGTGTCACATCATTATACAGGCTGTCAGTCAAGCACTGGGGGTGTGGCTGTGCCTTCCACTCATGAATAAGCTGGACAGCTTGAATATGATAATGACTCATTGGACCTCTCTCAAGTCATTTGCATACAGGTATAGGACCTGGTTGTTTAAGTTTACAAGCATGTAGAAAGACAATGGGGCAATGCTTTCTAATGGCAGTTTATTAAAATATATTTAGTTTTGAGTGTTAATTTGCCTGACAGGTTCTCTTTAAGCTCTCTATGATGTTACTAAATTTGTTACTTGTGCTTGAAGAAAAGTCAACTCATGAATACAGCAGGCTATGGTAAGCTAATCACGCAATCCTTTTTTAACTGTTCTGATAAAATAGTGCAGCAGAACAAGAGGCATGGCTGGTAAAAAAGTTATGCTTGCCACCCAATTCACAAAAAATGTAGTCAACATAGTAATTGGGCAAAATTAGTGACGATATATGTCTTGGGCACATTACTTTGCTGTAATTTTCTGGTCCTTTGCTTTAAATTGCATCTCTAATTTCCTGCAATGCAAAAGTAGGAGCTGACTTGTTAGACAGAGAAATAACTATTGCAGAAGTAGTTAAATGAGCCACCACTGATATTAAATAAGTTTAAGATCAGATAAATGACTTATTATTATGTTTATTATATTGACACATTTGACACATAAATACTAATGCCTTCATATTTTGTTTTCATTTAAGGGATTTAGAATAATTAGAATACATAGATTGTAACAAGCATGAATCCTTTTCTTCAGTTCTGTTTTATTAATGGATAACACTTCTTCAATTGAATGTAACCACATCAGACCAGGGTAACTGACAAGGATTTCACAAAAAAGATATGCAAAATTCAGAAGTGCTCAATGCAAATGAATTGTGTTGAGATATTTGCCTCTTGTTGGGCTTGACTTAAGATCACAGTGGAAATGCATTTTTTACAATATCTTATAATTCATTTGGCCACATGGAAATCATAATGGCATCTCCTGTACTGTATAATAAAACCAGACATTGCCATATTTTTTGCCAGTATTATTTGTCATTACTTAATGAATATCACTATACATTTCTCCTGTGTATCTACTAATACCTAACATTACAAAAAGAGGTTATAATGAAAACAGAAGGTGAATAAAAAAAATACTTTACAATCAGCTATGAATGGTATGGTAAACTGGGTTAAACCTACAACTGTTGAACTAAACCCAGCATATCATAGGTTCAATCCAGTAAATGAGCAAAGGTCCTTATACCTATCAATCAGCTACACCTTTTCCCATGCTACTTGGATTCCTTCCAGTGTTTACTTTCCCCATATCCCCCCTTACCTACAAGAGAAAACTTCCAACATGACAATAATTATACCACCTGTAGAATAGATTATACAATATATACACATTATAATTATGTGGAAACCAACAGGCATAATCACGAGGCTCAACAGCCAATGATTGTCTGCAGAGTGTCAGCCAATTCATTGGGGGTTATTTATTATATCACTTGTGCGCCATGGTATGATAGCCCCAATGCTGCTTTTTCGCAGCACCATACATCAAGAGGCTAAATCATCTCTGAATGATACAATGTTGCCCTAAATGACTGATGATGATAATATAATCCACCTGTGTGTAATCAAGTCTCCATATAAATACTGCTCTGTGATAGTCTCAGGGTTCTGCATCGTGGAGACCAAGGAACACACTAGTCAGGTACATAGCGCCACACCAACCCCAGTACCACACAGCCCCTCCAGTATACACAGCCTCCCCCAGTATTACACAGCCTCCCCCCCCCCCTCAGTATACACAGTCTCTGCCCCTCAGTACACATAGCCTGCCCCCAGTACACATGGACTGCCCCCCCAGTACACACAGCCTTCCCCTGCGATATACACTGCCCCACAGTGGTAGGTTGATTAGCTTCTCCCCCCTCAGTATACAAAGCCTGCCCCCCAGTATATACAAGCCTCTCCCCCCTCAGTATACACAGCTTTCTCCCACTATATACAAGCCTCTCCCGCCTCCTCAGTATACCAAGCCTGCCCTGCAGTATATACAAGTCTCTCCCCCCTCAGTATACACAGCTTGCCCCCCAGTATATACAAGCCTCTCCCCCGCTCAGTATATACAGCCTGTTCCCCAGTATATACAAGCCTCTCCCCCTCTCAGTATACACAGCCTGACTCCCAGTATATACAGGCCTCCCCCCTCAGTATACACAGACTGCCCCCAGTACATACAAGCCCCCCCTCCACTCAGTATACACGGTCTGCCCCCAGTACTATAATATACAGCTGACACCTATTAAAAAAAAAAATCTTGTACTTACCTCCAGCTCCGGCACTCCCCCGCACCTCCTCTCCCGCCGGTGGCCGCATAGTTTATAGTGACACACGCCGGCGTGCATGACGACATAACGCTGGCCTGTGTCCTGCAAATTCTCCACAGGTAGAAATGATTAGGTTGGTTGAAATACGATTATAACGGTTAGTCCAAATTTTTAAACACATTTCGGTTCGAGTCTGACTTCAGGCTGAACTTTGACCTAACCATGAACCCCATTAAAGGCAAAGGGGATCCAGCTTTCAACTCCTACAACTGGCTGAAAAATAGGGGTTGTAATAAGGCTGAAAATTGTGGGAATAACAGTGCAATTGCCCTGCCCAAAATGGGCAAGGGAAAGCACTTAAAATAATAATGTAACATAAAAAAATAAATGAATAGAAAATAATTTTAAAAAATGATGTCACAGGTCAAGACAAACTTATTCTCTCTGCGGTAAAAGAAGCAATGGGAAACCATTTCCTTTCCTTTCACTGAAATTTAAGATGCTCTGGGTGTTCAGACCTCGATATTCTCTCTGCATAAAAGAAGCAACAGTAAAACCCCTCTGTTCACTGTGTTTAAAATTCAGGTAATGCGAATTGTCAAAATTTTAAGTTAAAGTCCTTAATATTTAGGAATATTTCGCCTGCAATATAGAGAATCAAAATTTCAAGTTCAGGTTCTGGGGATACGGATTGTCGAATTTCAATTTAAAGGTCCAGCAATCGGGAGAGTCAAAATTTCAAGTTCTGTGAATTCAGATTGACACAATTTCAAGTTAAAGTTCAAGCTATACTGTGGGACAGCCACCACCATCAGATCTTTCTGTCTCAACCAGCCTGAATGGGAGCATTTCAAAGGCCAGCTGTTTTGAAATGATACTATTCAGGAACAGAGGTTGTGACAAACTTGTACTGAACAGATAGCGTTGACAGGCTTGGTGATGGTGGTGGTGTCACATCCTCCCTTTGCGGGGAGACAAGTGGCCTTTTGACTTATGAGGCAGTTGTACAGGCTGGACCAGCTGAAGCAGCTTCATCTAAAGTATCACTGCCTTCCTCTCTTCCACCCAGTGCCATCCACCCATGTTGGGTCTAGGACCTCATCATCCCTCATCGCTTCTTCTACCACTAAACCTTCATTGCTTCCCACCTTATCAGCTTGTACATCGCAGAAAGCGACAGCCATTGGCAGTTGTGTTTCATCATCATCATAGGTCTCTTCTGATGTTTCACCGTCCAGACCTTCATCCGCCTAAAACAGGTCTTGGGAATCTTTTAACTATTTTAATCTCTGCTACTGGGACAAGGGCTGGTGGATGGGCCACTGCTAGGAGAGTCATCATTCAGGATGAGTGACTGCTCCGTAACTTGGGGCTGAAATGGCTTTGTTATTATGGTTAGGTGGAGGGGTCTGCACTTTCAACTGAAGATGAGCCTTGTGAAAATAATCCCATGGAAGTTAAGGCACTGTCTGCCATGTGATTGACCTCAACTTTGTGTCGCCGAATGGACCCTACCAGTAGACGCTGCACACCCTGGCACAAACTTGCAAAAGAAGAAATTGGAGTAAGCAAAAAGGGAGCATATTCTTCCTGCAACACCAGCAGAAGCAGAAGAACCAAGGACACATCCTTGTCCCTTAATTCATGCACTCCTCATATTAAAATACCTGCAGTACTAAACTATACAGAGACACCATCTTTACAATCCAGGTAATCATTGACAGAAGCACTTTCACAATATAGGTATTATTGCATGCCATTCACTGACAGTAGCACATTCATGATCTAAGCATTCGTGCATGCTATCCACATGCTATCCAAGGAGCACCTTTACAATCTAAGTATTAGTGCATCCTTTTCATTGACAGGAGCACCTTTACAATCTAGGTATTAGTGCATGCTATTCACTGACAGGAGCAGCTGTACAATCTTGGTATTAGTACATGCTATTCACTGTCAGGAGCCCCTTTATATTCAAGTTATTAGTGTGCTTTGCTTCCTGACAGGAGCGACTTTACACTCTAGGTATTAGTGCATGCTATTCATTAACAGGAGCATATTTACAATCTTGGTATTAGTACACACTATTCACTGACAGCAGCACCTTTATGATCTAGGTATTATTGCACACCAATCACTGATAGGAACACGTTTACAATCTAGGTATTAGTGCATGCTATTCACTGACAGGAGCACTTTTACAATCTTGGTATTAGTACACGCTATTCACTGTCAGGAGCCTCTTTATAATCAAGGTATTAGTGTGCTCTGTTCACTGACAGGAGCACCTTTACAATTTTGGTATCAAAACATGCTTATCAATGACAGCAGAACCTTTAAGATCTATGTTTTACTGCTTGCTATTCACTGACAGAAGCACCTTTACAACCTAGGTATTACTGCACACTATTTACTGACAGGAGCATCTTTACAATCTAGATGTTAGTGCACAATATTCATTGACATCATCACCTTTATGATTTTCTGGAGTTGAAAACTATACAGAGACTGGACATCTTGCTGGATGATGCAGTAAATACAATATTTCTGTTTGGTCTGTCCAAGCATTGCTTTATTTTCCTATACAAGCAGTAAGAATGTACCTGCACTTTAGCAGCCTAATGCTGTTGTCTTCAGAGTGCCAAAAAGGGCAATAATTTCAGATTTCCAACTGTCATAGTATAATCCTCCTCATTTTGTCCATTAAGTACAAAGATATTAAAAACAAAATCCACAGAGAGAGAAAAATGATACATGTCATTATCAGTATTATCAGTAAGAAAATTGACACTTTACATCATGGATTCATTTAAAAAATGCACAAATTAAACCTTTATTCACAACTGTCATAAGTTAATAAATAAGTAAAAGAAACAAATCCAGTTAATCATATTTGCTATGGTCTTTTCTTTATTTGTTTGGACTTTCCATGATTCCATGATATTCCATGACTAAGAGGAGTGCATACGTCCATCACACCATAAAATAAGACCCATGGGGGATTTATAACAGCTTGTATGTCAGAAAGAAGCCGTACACATTGTGATTTAGTCACAATTCCAAACGCAGAATTGTGCGTATTGAGACTTCTCTACCCTCTACGCCAGTTAGGCAGTACCAGAGGTCGGATTAAAGCTTGCGCACCCTACGGCGCAATTCTATCTCAGGTCTGACTTTGCACTGCCGCCCGTTGAGATTAATCAGGAGGTCAGAACCTCCTGATTGGCCCAATATCTAAATCTTGACATAAATAATATATATTTTCCTTCCTTTGTTATATAAAATATTTTACAATCATTGGCTTTACGATGAATTACGATGAAACTTACATTGTAGACTACTCTGTGTGTATATGGACTATGGGGAAGTAGTAAACAGACTGTGGTGACCTTCCTCTTTTAAATCTTTTCTTTTCTTAAAAGTGAAAGCAAAGTTGATGGAAACTGAAAAGGTGCTTATTGTCCGTTACTACTTCCTTAAAAATGTGATTGATTAAAAAAGTAAAATAGTTATAGACATCGCCCAAGAAAGAAACGTCTGCTTTGTAAATGCTACCTGTTATCTGCACCTGCCTTATAAACATATTTGCCACACGCAGATTGCCCAACCTGAAAGTTGAGTTAAATGACAGGGCATACATGTTACTCATAAGGGTGTTATCACACGTCAATGTTATATCATGCAATTTTCTGCTACATAGCAAAATCAACTGTAAAAGTGTTTTAGGTGAATTAATTGTTTTAATCAAATTACATATGGACGCAAAAATCCAGCACGATTTAATACTAGAATCATCAATACTAGAATTAACTGTATTCAGGCTGTATATTCAGGCAAGAATAGGCACATGTAATATGGGCACACAAATGCTTCTGTAATGCGCCTGTGATATGGGCACACAAATGCTTCTGTAATGCACCTGTGATATGGGCACACAAATGCTTCTTTTGCACTTTTATGAAATTATAAAAAAAAAAAGATTTGACTCCTCAGCAAGCATACATAAATATTAAATATTGTATTTCTTTATGAAAGTATATCCCAGGCAAAACAAAATAAGTGCTCAATGCCAGCCTACTAGCACGGGCTTATGAGCTGAGCCTGTGCAATAATGACAGAAGCCTGACACTAGGCTCCCGGTGCAATGGCAGCCCGGCGTCCATAGGGGCAATGGTGGTGGTCCTGTCAGGGGCCTGGTCACAGCAATAAGAAAATATTTATTATTATTTATTACTTTACAATTTTTAAACAATTAACGTGGCCTGAAAAAGCTCTAGTGACCGGGCATTTTTAGCAGATTTTGGTAAGCGCAATAATTTTTTTTTTGGCATTGTACGTTAAAAAATGTTTGCAGTGTTTTTTTCAGGACACATAGAGCTAGTTAAAAAGGTAATACAGGTTTAAACATTTTTTTCCATTTTTATTTTATTTGGGGCAAAAAGTCTTTATTTTGTAATTTATAGTACATTTTTTTTATAGTTTTCAAATTAACTCATAATTAACATTATTAATGAATTCCCTATTTTGTTTCTGTCGTTTTGATATATATTATGTATAGTCTTGGGCAAACGAAGTGACTATGGTGATGCTTTTTTGTATTGTAGGGAGGGATTTTTTTGTATTCTTTGGTGAAATGTCAATGTACAGTATTTTATTAATATTTTGTCTGTGTGTTTTTACTTCATATGTCCCCAATGAGGTTATAAAAGACCCCTGGGGGACATTTTCACTTTTTTTTCACATATTACCTGTACTTTATTTTTCTTCTTTTACAAGTTTTCCCCTATAACTGAGGCATCTATAAGAGCCTCAGTTATAGGGGAAAGGACCACCTGTGACCGGGGATTATGATCAGAGCTGTACTGGGTCTAATTAGACCCAGTAGCTCTGGTTAACCCTTTTAGACCCTATATAGAAGGGAGATGCGGTTCATTACCACTTCTTCCTTCTCCGAGCTGGCGCCGGCTCGGCTCCTCCGTGCATTGAACTCCTTCAGTGCGATGCTGTGCGGAGCGGAGAAGGAAGAAGTGGTAATGAACCGCATCTCCCTTCTCTCTAGGTTCTCTGCTGGAGGACATTCGTGCTGAGGACAAAACTGCAAGTGGTCAAATGGGTGAGCTGGAGAGACAATTTTTACAGTGCTTGATATCAGCATGCCTACTTAAAGAAAATCTACTATCAAGATCCATAATTGTAAGTTTATTATCAAAGGAAGGAGGCCATGGATAACAAATAAGAAGATTATAGGCCACCGTGCCTGGATCGATGAGCATCATGCATATTGATGGTAGATTTTCTTCAAGTTTAAAAAGAAGAAAAATCTAACATTTTGTTAAAAAATTTCCCCCCGTTTTTTAAGTGACATGACATATGTTACAGGTAAAATGATTATCAAACAACTATTATGGTATCTAACATAGTAAATGGTTCTTAAATTTGTTCTAAATTTATCTTATCAAGTACAGTTAATTGAAGCTATCCAAAACAAATATTTCAAGGCTATAATTTGCATAGTATTCATGTGGAAACCACCAACAGCACAGACAACATTACTTCATCAGTTCCTCTTGGCAGATAGAGCTGGTTGAATACCCGAGATATTTAATCTAATATTAAAACATCCAGCTAACAGTTAAAAAATAAAATTACTTTCCAAAACCAAGAATGCAGGGCACACTACTTGCATCCTTTATTTATTGTTGGTTACCAATTTAATAATAAAAAACATGACACTATTTTACACATTTTGATGTGGACTTCACACATTATGGCCATTAATGAAAGTGTTTGCGCCAGTTTTCTGTCTGACTTCTTGCACTGAAAAGAACATGCAAACTGCTTGTACATGTATTTATAAAGTGTCTGCACCAGTTTTGTGTTGTGGTTGCACTGTAACAGACAGGACAGACAAAAATGGGCACCTAATGGGGTGTGTAAGTTTTTAGTCTGAGTTTGCTCCACACATAAGACTGACGTGCGCCACATTTTTTACTGACGTGCGGCACAATTCTGTCTGCGCCACAATTCTGCAGCATGAACAAAGTGCACCAAGAAAAATGCTGCACACTAACCAAGCAGTGCAGGGGGTGTCAGATTCATGAATAACATGCACCACAATTCATGAATCTGGTGCCCTCTGCACTATACACAGGGAAAATGCTAATTGTGCAGTTTGCACTAGTTCTGGTAAATATGGGTATACATTTTCAACATGGTTAAATATCATTAGCAGTGTTCATTTAAACATTTTTACAGGTGTTTTTTTTGGTATTTTAATTTTATAACATGTAAAATATGTAGAATTTTTGAAGAAGAGAAGTCTATGTGAAAGTTTAGAAATACATTACCCATTTGGAAAAAAAAAGTTACAATACCAAGCAGAGCTAAAACTATAGAAATTGTGTTCATGGCCACTATCAGTAATTCGCAATAGACTTGCTGATAGTTACATCAAGTTGCCTTTTTGCTTACAAAAATACCATTGAAACATAAATTCACCGAAAAAAATATAACAATAATAATATTAAATTACTATTTGGCGAAAAAAAAGGGGGGCAAATCACTGGTGCATTTTTTTCTCTTCCATTTGTGCATAAAGTTTTATTACTTTTTGAATAGAGGGCATGACAGTTACAATTGGCTCACAAATTAGGAGCACACAGCACAGCAGATGAGTTAGGACCAGTGTAAAAAATGCTGGTCACCATTGTGTGTAAATTCAAGCAGAAAGAGGTCATTATGACTTGGCAATGTCCCCAAGTTCTGCAGTCTGAAGGGTACATCGGTGTGTGTTATCCTATTCTGTTAATACATTATAGTGACATCATAGAACTACTGTTCTTATCCTGCATAAATGGTCACAGAAGAGTTAAACTACTGTTATCCTATAAATATGGGCAAAGAACATTTATTATTATACTGTATATACAGCACATCACTACTCCTTGTATTCTGTATAATAATAATTCCTTTATTTATATAGCGCACACAGATTATGCAGCGCTGCACAGAGCTTGCCAAATCAGTCCCTGTCCCCAATGGGGCTCACAATCTAATCAACCTACCAGTATGTTTTGGAGTGTCGGAAGAAACCGGAGGACCCAGAAGAAAACCCACGCAAACTCGGAGAGAACATACAAACTCTTTGCAGGTGTTGACCCTTGGACTTGAACCCAGGTCCCCAGCGCTGCAAGACTGTAATGCTAACCACTAAGCCACCATATTATGTATATGAGCACTCCTATGCTGTAAATATAGACTAAGCAGAGAAGGATTACACTCATTATGTAGGTGGATATCGTCCAGTACTAGTACTTTGAGGACTTTTACACAAAAATGTTTACATACTGCCACGTGCTGGTGAGAGGAAGGGGGAGCATTGCTCTCCCCTCTTGCAAAGGGAGTTATGCAGCCCGGCTGTGAATATGGAAAAAGAAAGAGCATGCTCTACCAGTTTCCCGTCAATGGTATGGTGACACTACCCCTTTCCTGTCAATGGTCTGTGCTCACCGTACCATGGTTGGGTGCCATAGGCGTTGTGCAGCCAGATATCAGTCCCCCCACATGTTTGTGTAAAACGGGCCTTATTTTGTATATATGGGCACTGCATAGTACCACAGCTCTATCCTGTGTATGTGAATTTTGTATGAGGCAAATTGGGAGACTACCTTTATAAATTCTCTGCACAGGGCTCCCCAATGTGTAAAAATAGCAATATATCCTCTCATAGGAATGTAGCACCATAATAACCACTGCACCACTGCACCGCAACACAAACATGAACAGATCCCAGATATCACCTATCTATGTGGCTTCTGCACTGCAAGTAGGTTAATAAAAAATGGTTGTGTATTATGATGGCCAGCCTGGAGGCCCAAAGTGATATTGTCACCATTATGGTACGTTGATATTATTCCATTAGCAGTACTGGTAGCAGTATGGTTGTAATACTTAGTCATCGTAACTTGAAATTACTGTCCATTCACATTAGGGTGTAAACATTCACATACAACCATTGTGAGTACATGAGTACTGTATATGTAATCTGCTCTGAAATAAAGTTCATAGTAATATGAAACCACTAAATCTTTCTCAATGACTTTTTGTTTTTTAGTTCATTGGTTAATAGTCTGCCAAATGAATTCATTTCTAAAAAGCTAAGCAAATTCTACTTATTAAGTATTACCATCAAGAGCACAGTTTTCTCAACTCTAGTATAAGCATATTGAAAAATGGACGGATTATTATTAGTTATTTATAAAGTGCCAAGAGGATCGTGGGAAGGTCAATCTTCACTGAGTTACAGTGGAAAGAGAAAAAAGTTAGAATTGTAAAGTTTATTAATAAAAGTAGTTCTTCTTTTTTTAAGGATTTGAAACCTAGTACAACAGCAATGTATTACCAATAGTCCCTGCTTATTGTACTCATTATTTTCTCTCATGAGATAATTATTTTCAATAGTCATTACCTTTTCAATAAGCTTTGCACTAAGAAATAGCCTGAGTGAATATAATAAATATTGTAACATATTCTACCAGAGAAAAATGTTCCTTTCTTCATTTTTTCTTAGTATTTTTCCCCCTGATTCTCTTCAACTCTTGCCAGAAATTCTCTTAAAATTTTCTGGAAAATCTGTCAGCTTTAAGAGATATAAGATTACATGTTGATGATACAAGTGTATGGAGAGGGAAGAAACAATTAAGATCCAAACAGGTAAGTTGCTTCAGCTAATAGTAAGTTTTATCCACCCTAGTACTATTTATTACTGCTCTATAATGTCTTCCATGCTGCAAAAAAAGCATTAGGGAGCAAAATCACAAGTTTCTGAAAATAAAAGAAACACGGGCACCACTCACATCCTCTGATCAAAAAAATCTTTATTTTAGTGGCAACATCAGACAGACACATAGCACTTCCTACTGCATCTCTGGAGCTCAACCAAAGTGATCTTGGGGTTCTTCTTTACTTCTCTCACCATGGTTTTTCTCCCTTGGTCGTCCCAAACTTATTCGATTTAAGGATTATGAAGGCCACTGTACTCTTAGGAACCATGAGTGTTGCAGAAATTATTTTGTAACCTTGGCCAGATCTTAAGCCAAGCCTTAAAGCACCTACCAATATTATACAAGAAATAATACTACGGAAATGAATTTAAATGATCTTTATTTTATACATAAAATACCCCTTACGGAGAAAAAATGACGAGACAGACAACATAGGAGCAACTGACAGTCTAACGTACAATGCACAAGATTATTTAAATTAATTTCCGTATTATTATTGCTTGTATAATGTTGGTAGGTGCTTTTTGCAAGTGGGGGTGGGTGTGTTGAGCCCAGTTAAGCCATCTCCTAAAATTAGCTTGGTGTAGTACAGATCTTTGCCTTGTCACAATTCCCAAGTCCAATCAGTTTAATTAAACATAGCTGGACAAATAGGAATGGAACCATCTCAAGGATGATTAGAAGTAAATGAACAGCATGTGAGTTAAATATGATTGTCACAGCAAAGGGTCTGAATATTTATGACCATTTCTGTCAAGATGGGGTGCAGAGTGTAAATTAATGAGCAAAAAAATAACTTTTTTTAACTTACGAATTGGCTGCTATGAAACAAAGAAAAAATTAAAAGAGTCTGAATACTTTCCATACCCACTATATCTTTATATTTTTCTATGTCACACCATGTGCATGCTAATAGCTTTCTGAACACCTACAGTATATAAAATAATATTCTTTTCTTTAAGTGGTGAATCCACATGTGTTCCCCAAATTGACTTATGCTATTCATCTAAATTTGCCATTTTAATATGGCAATATAATGTTTAAGAGAATCTTCTGCAAAGATAAAATTGCTAAATTTAGCGGGTTGACTGTTAATTCCCATTTCCTTTATCCTGAATAGCGGTAATTACTGCTCATATGTTTATCTACCTCGCCTCGTAATCTGTGTCCTAGGAAGCTTGCTACATTGACCAAAATGTTACTATTTTGGATTGCTTTTCTCTTATACTACTATGAAAGAACAAATACTTTAATGAGTATCTAACAAAAAGGATGTGCCAATTTTTTTCTTTGCTGTACAAGATGGAATGATATCCTCTTTGTGCAATCCAGTTTCCATGGTGTGAAATGTATGATTTTTCCATATATGAGGATGTCCTGAACTGGTCATGCAAATTAACCCACCCCAAATAAATACTTAATTTGAACTATGATTAAAAAGCATTGCTTGTATCCCTTAATGGTTCATTTCCGTGGCTGCAATGTTAAAAAGTCAGTTTGTAAACTTATATGCAAGTCACCTGATGTGAATCCATTGTCACTATTTCACTCCAATGAATCCCTCCATATTCATGAGTTACTTACATTGGCCTGCCTCCTAGTTCCTGATTGACAAGTCTCAGTGTTACAGAGCTGCAGTTATTGTCAGAGCTCTGTTAAAGGGGTTATCCAGTTGTTAAAAATTACTGAGGGCCCGGGGTGGGGAGGGCTATTTAAAAATAATAAATATGTAATTACATCCACCGGCGGCGCCTATTTCCTGCGGCGCGGTCCGTTTGATCCGTACCCCTATTTGTTTACAGGGGCACAGAAGCCTGCACAGGGAACTTCCGGTCCGCGATGTGGCCAGCTCCTCCCATCCATCCGGCCGTCCGGAAGCTCCCTGTGTGCCCCTGTATACAAACCGGCGGACAGAGGAGACGGACCGCCGTGCGGGACATCATCGGCGCCGGACGAGGTAAGTAGATGTTTATTATGTTTAATTAGCCCACCCCAGCCAGGCCCTCAGTCATTTTTAACAACTGGATAACCCCTTTAAATCATTGGCCACTTCATGTCATGTGACCAGGGTGACATCATCTAAGGTCCTGTTACATTTGCACAATCTACCAATTGTATGTATCTGATCACATGAAATCACAGCAGCCACGAAGGATGGGGAGGAGTAGAAGTCCACAGATGATACTGCCATTTGATCAGATATATGCAAGGTGTACAGTTTGCTAATGTTAGGAGGCAAAAGAACCTGTGATTATGTCACCTTGGTACATGACATGCTGAGAAGAATCATGAGACATGGAAAGGTGTAGATGGGAGGGGCAAGCCGAGTAGGGCACACCTCCTCTGATTAAGGGTAATATAAGATAAAGTTAATTTATGGGGATATGAGGGGAAAAAAATTAAGCTAAAAAAGGGTGTCAGGAACCTGTCACTAGCTGTATTTGTGAAAATGTTGTGAAAATGTTACCTTGAGAACCATTTGGGACCCTTAACCACCTACAGGTCCTTATGGAATGATGGTTTAGTGTCCCAAATTGTCCCTAAGTACATGCTTGTAAAAAAAAAACAACTTTATGTCTACCTTGTCCTGGTGCGCTACGTGCCTGCGCATTCCCACAGTGATTATGTGGTTACGGCGCTTGAGCAATAAAGTACAATAAAGAGCAATAAATACAGCTCCAGATTCATTAATGTACCGTGCAGGTGCAGGTGCACTAGAGATGGGTATATACGCCTCATTAGACCAATCTCTCGGTAAAGGGCTATTTGGAATACTAAACCACCGTTTAAGGACTTGTGGGTGGTTTATTGTCCCAAATCACCCTGACAGGTCCTCTTTAATTTGCTCAGAACCAAGTTTTAGAAATACTGGGGCTCATTTACTAAGGGTCCGAATCGCGCATTTTCATGCGATTTACGTCGATTTTCGATTTACGCTGAATTTACCCACGCGACACAAATCGGGGGGCATGGCCGGTGGAAAACCCGACGGATTCGGAAAAAACGGAATTTAAACAAAAATTGGTATTGCAAAAACAGCACTCACACGCACCAGGAAGAAGAAGGTGAACTCTGGCGGATTTCAGCGCAGCAGCGACACCTGGTGGATATCGGGCACACGGACCTTAGTGAATCCCGGCAGACCCGAATCCTCGTCGGAAAACGCGCCGCTGGATCACAACTGGACCGGGTAAGTAAATGTGCCCCATTATGTACATGTAGACATAGTTAGAATATTAAAATTTTGGGGCCTTTTTGGATACTTGATCAAGTAGAGCACCAGTACTGAGATCTCAACCTCAAGTAGTGTGATGACTACTGCATTCTTTATCTTTGCAGAAGAGTCTCCTGTGAGTAATAGTTCAATATTTCAATAGTTCAAAAATTGAACTGTGATGAGCAACTAGAACAGTTTTGCTCTCAGACACTTGATAAATCTCCCCCCAATAAATCTAGCACAGATGTCTTAGATTTCTAGCTATACATATCACAGAACACATCTAATAAGCTGAACTAGCAAAATGTATACTCAAAGCAGAAGTTTCCCATAAAACCACCAGAGCAACCATCAATTTTGTGGTCAAATGCCAAATGTTAACTTAATAGATAGAATTTAACCCTATATATCTGCAATTAAAAATAGTAATGACATGTCTTTGTATCTTTGGGGTTTCTTCAATATTGCACCATATGCATGCTAATAGTTTGCAAAAATCAGTTGAGAATTGTTTTCTAGAAATATGCCTTTAATACATTGCAGTTTTTCACTCCTTGCCTTCCAAAAAGAGTGCAATTTTTATTTTGTTTAGAAAGATTTTTGAGAGTTATAAGCTGTACTTACATACTGTAGTTAGTATTTATGGTTGAAGACATACTGTATATCCTTCAATTTCAACCAATTGAAATTAGAACCAGTTAATAATCAAAATAGAGTGTAATAAACCAAAAACAATGGAGCTGTGTTTTCTTAAAGACTTTATTTCACATCCCCTTTATTCTTTGGGTAATATGATCATTGAGATACCTAATTTATGTTGTTTTAATCCCTCTAAAAAAAAAACGTTCCTATAAAAAAAAATTAAATAAATTCCATTGTATTGACACGCTTTTACACCAGTAACTTTTTTATAAGAATTTTTATTTTTGTACAACTTTAAAAGAAAAAGTCTAAAAACAGATTCAGATGCCAAATTTATAACCTTCCAAGATAAAACAAAGAATCCTGAAAACTCTAGACTCTAGACTAAAATTGGTACAGTAGAGCAATAACAAAGAGTGCATTAATCTTTACTGCAGCCTACTGACAACAGGCCACAGAAATTTACTTTCAACTAAAAGAAAATCACACCACCATTTTGGGGTAAAAGAAATGTGACTATTATGTGAATATGGTCTGTATGATGATTACCTGATTTCACATTTGGCTGGGACAGGAGTGTAAGCGGTCATGTGACCACTACAGTTCCAGGTGGAAGAATGAAGGTGTTCAACAGTAACCACTGAGGTGTAGCCAGGGTGCTATGGTGCCAGACTGAGGACTCAGAGAAGGGTTCATACAGTTTTCTCTTTTTTTTCCTTTCCCCACTCGGCCCCACCAGAGTCTTTGAGTCAAAGTGGAAAACCCCTTTCATTGGACAAATAAACCAATGCCTTTGTCTATTCAAATAGTGTATGCAAAAGAGTCCTTTACTAGGTGGATTACTTACACCACCTATTGAATCTGTGATATATGGGAAATTAATGAAACCTAAAGAAAAAAAAAACAATAGGAACTATGAAAATAGTTACATTGCAAACTATTTCAGGACCGAAGAATAGTAATTATAAAGAAAGCTTCCTCTTTTATTATTTGTTTTATGGGCTTAAAAATATAGAGAAGTTCTTACATCAGTGTTATCTTATTATCAAATTGCAATGTTTATTTTAACCACCCAATGTAATAATTTGCTTTATGAATTGCTTCAGAATTCTCAGATTCATGTAGCACAGCTTTGTGAACAAGGAAGCTGCCAAATATCCAACATCTTTCAGCACAGAAAATACAGCAAGTATTGTAAATATCGGAGATCACTTCAAAATTTGGGGAACCTGTAATAATGTGCGGTTTGGCTTATTGCAAGTCTGTTATGCTATTGCTATCGTTAGGCATGCCTTCAAATTTTTGGGGTGTTGAAAGAGGGACCCAAGTTGCAGCTAGCCATGCCCACCCTAAGATTTTCTGTACAGAAGTATAGTTTGAACACTAGTTTGCATTCCCCTTCCAGCAGCTTCCTTGTCTCTCCCTAGCTGTTTCTGTGTTTGGCTCTGAAGCCAACAAGAGCAAAGACATTGTCACTTTGCACATGCTGGACCATGCCTCACACAGCAGAAGCAGAGGCTCAATGGTCATGTGAAGAGCTGATGGTTCCATTCACCACTGCATCTAACTCTACAGGCTGTGACAGACAGATCCAAAAATTTAGGAATAAAACCCCACTACTGCCCCCTCAAACAGTCCTCCATATTTGGGGCCCACATGCAGTCGCACAACTCCAACTGTGACAGTAAAGTCTACTACTGTGTCCAACTAATTTTCTGTAGCATGAACATGGGCTTACTGTCCTGCAGTCTAGCTTGCTCCAGCAGTTTTCGGCTTGTCTTCTTGGTCCTCTCTTTTGGTTTTGAGACGGTTTTGGCGACCTTGCTTATCTGTTTGTCTTCATGTTTTCATTTTGGCATAGGGAGGGACTGTACTACATGTCCTGTATCCCCTTGCTTATGCAGAGGCAAGCAAGAAGGGCTTGTTTTAGGGGTTCAATGTCAGGGATTACTGTCCTGTTGTTCCAGGTCTTGTGCACCGGATTGTGACCCTAACAGGCTTGGCATCTGAGGCCAAAGGCCAAAGTTGCTACAGTGTCTCTTGCGGTTCAACAGTCTTCTTCCCCTCAGGTACATAAGGTTAATATGTTGCTCCTGGCGATCACACAAAGACTTTAACTGTCCGTGAACCATGTTTACTATACTTTAGGGTATACCTGCATGTTTCCCAAGCTCAGATGGTAGGTTTTGTTATATCCATATTGAATGGAGACTCCCTCTTGGTCTGGAGGACTGGACATCTGTGGATTGATTATTTTAATCCCTGGAGTTTATTTATGTTGAGCCTGATCATATGGCACTTGCAGAATCCCAACTTCCCTTAACTGGTGTGAACCTTACTTCAAGGGTCTTTTTTTAACAGGGTTTGTCTGATTCAGTTAATGATGCCTGGGTTAGGCACCCTGATCCTAGTTTATACAACAGATTATGTCCCTTGTTGTCCATATTGACCACATGCTTAGAAAAATAAGCAAGGCCAAGATTGAATCTTCTTCTTCTGTGTTTCCATCTACTTGTTCTAAAAACTCTGTTTCTCCTTCTGCTACCTCTGAACCTATAATACTATGGTCCATAAACCCTAAAGCCAAAAGGGAATATCGACTGAAGAATGCATATTAGTCCTCTCCACCCTTGACCCAATGCTGGTTACCCCTTCCTGATCAGCAACGGAGCTTATGGTTCAGGAGCTGATATCGGAGCTGAGCCGGCACGATGAAACACAGAGTAGTATAACGAACAAGCAATGATTGCTTGTTCATGTCTCATAATGGGACTAATAAGCAAAATATAAAAAAAAAATTGAAAAATGTTTTTATAAACATAAATCAATAAATAAAAATGCTCCAAAGCTCTCCATTACATATTAAAGTTACATATAATGTGAAAAAAAAATCATACATATATTGTCACATCTGTAACAACCTGTACAATAAAACTGTATCATTATTGAACCCCACGATGAACGTCGTTAAAAAAAATCCTACAAAAAACGCAATAAAATGTGATTAAAAAACGTTTAAATTCTTTGTTTTCGAAGCGAATTCATAACATTTCCCAAATGTCTGCTTTATGTTTGCATGGTTTTTTAAGATTTCACGTTATGAGGCTTAGAATTTGGTTGCCATTTTTCATATTTTTTGGAAAATCTCTAAACTCTGTAATTATAGGGATCTGCTAAACTTTTTATAGACTGCGAGAGGCCCAAATAATTGCTAGACTTGTAAATTACCCCATTATGAAAAAGCACTTTTAAGAAGCTTGTTAACCCTTTAGGTGTTTTATAGGGGTTAAAACAAAATGGAGGTGTGGTCTACAAATTGTAATATTTTTGGACAATACATTCAGTTTGGGCAGAAAATTAAACCAATTTTTTTTCATATTTGAGTTTATTATTTTGTTTTAGTCATAACAGACAACATTGCCATATAGGCAAATACAGTACAAAACAAACATTCTCTTATAGGGGGCAGCAAACAACAAGAAACAGTGAGTTCTAATAGGGCTTGGGGAAGAGGTAGTTGGGTGGGAGGGGTAGGAAGGAAAAGGAAGGCAAGAGGGGGGGAAGAGGGAGGGGTTTGTCATGGCGGGTGCATGTGGTCATCTGCGCCGGCATTGCTGAGGAGTTCCCTGTAATCATCAGTTGAGCAGAAGGAGACCCATGGTGTCCATGTGCGTTGTAGTCTATTTATGGCAACTGGATCTGAGTGGACGAGGCGCTCCATACGGTATATTTAGTTAATCCTGTTTAACCAATGTCCCACTGAAGGGGGGTCCACTGACTTCCACTGTGCTGGATTTAATAAATATCGCGTCAATGATTTTATGTACTTGGGTAGTGGCAGCTCTGTGTGGTCTAGGAGGGCTAGAGCAGGGTTATTTGTTCTAGACAGCAGGGAGAAGATTTACTTCCTTTGTTCTGGTGTGAACGTCACTTGAAGGTGACTGGTGACTTGAGAGGATTGGTTCTCTGGACATTGTATGATATTGTAGGTAATGGAGAGGACAAGTCTCAGTTGTCCAAAACCCGAGCACAACATTTCGAAGGGGGTAGGGGTATCGTCATAAGAGTCTGGAGGTGGCAGGGTTCGCTGGAAAGTCTGTAGTGCAAAGGAGCACTCGGGGCTCAGGACCGAGACCCCTGAGGACTCTGCCACACTGAGGATAGATTGCCAGGAGTTGCCGGCCCGGAAATGGGAAACGTTACATATGCCAGCTATCCTCCAGTTGCAAAAGATAGGATCTTCCAGGTCGAGAATTAGGATGTCCCAGGATAGTGAACATGGGCGAGTGAGAAGAGATGAGAGAACCTCTAACGACGTCAGAGTGGCACACCTTCAGGGTGGGCCATATGGTCGGGTGATTGCAGAGTCCAAGTGTCAGGGATTTGTCAAACCATGGGGAGGCTGATAAAGGGTCCGAAGAGAATTGTTGTTTGAGTGGCACCCAGGACTTACTTTTAGCATGGCGGCATCAATCAATCACTGTCACAAGGTGTGTCGCCCTGTGGTAGAATCTGACATCTGCCCCCCTACCCCCACCCCTGGTCTTTGGGTCTATACAAGACCTCCCTTTTCAATCTCGCCGGTTTTCCAGCCCATATGAAAGAGTGCTGTATAGCTTGAATTGCGCAAAAAAAAGCCGATGGAATACAGATGCGGAGAGCTTGAAAAAGGAAGAGGAAACAGGGAGGACATCAAAATTGTGCAACATCCTAACCAGGTAAAAGTGTTTTCACCCCAGGAATCAGGAGGAAAATGAAATTCAGTAGGTATAAGTCTTTGGGGTCTGGGGATATCTGGGTCCCCATGTAAGATAGAGCCTCCGAAGACCACCTGAAGGAGAATGTGCCTGCCAAGTGGTCCCTCTCAGTTTGGAGTGCAAATGGACGTGATGTATTAGGCTAATGGTTCTCGTAGTATTATCTCTGGCCTCGCGACCAAGGAGAAATCCTGCCTGGTCGGGATGAATAATTTTGACTACCAGAGGCATGAGACAAGTGGCAAAAATCTTAGCAAATAGCCGTGTCCTTCCCCTCCTTGGGGATCACTACTGCAATCATGGCCAAAAGATTTGAGAATGTTAATTTTTACAAAGTCTACTGCATCAGGTTTTAAAAAGGCAATTTGCATATACTCCAGAATGATCAGCATAGTGTGATCAGCATAACAGCAATTAATTGCAAAGTCATTGCAGGCCTACCTTAAAAGGAGCAGCTAACATCGTTTCAGTGATTGTTCCATTAACACAGGTGTGGGTGTGATGAGGACAGGGCTGGGGTCAATCTGTCATGATCACACAACTGGACACTTTAAAAGGAGGCTGCTGCTTGGCATCATTGTTTCTCTTCTGTTCACCATGGTTATCTCTAAAGAAACACGTGCAGTCATCATTGCATTGCACAAAACTGGCCTAACAGGGAAGAGTATCGTAGCTGGAAAGATTGCACCTCAGTCAACAATCTATCACATCATCAAGGAATTCGAGGAGAGAGGCTCCATTGTTGCCAAAAAGGCTCCAGGGTGCCCAAGAAGGACCAGCAAGCACCAGGACCGTCTCTTAAAAGTGTTTCAGTTTTGGGATCGGGCTTCCAGCAGTGCAGAGCTTGCTCAGGAATGGCAGCAGGCAGGTGTGAGTGCATCTGCACGCACTGTGAGGCGGAGACTCTTGGAGCAAGGCCTGGTGTCAAGGAGGGCAGCAAAGAAGCCACTCCTCTCCAGAAAAAACATCAGGGACAGGCTTATATTCTGCAATAGGTACAGGGAGTGGACTGCTGAGGACTGAGGTAAAGTCATTTTCTCTGATGAATCCCCTTCCTGATTGTTTGGAACATCTGGAAAACAGCTTGTTCGGAGAAGACAAGGTGAGCGATACCACCAGTCTTGTCTCATGCCAACTGTAAAGCATCCTGCAACCATTCATGTGTGAGGATGCTTCTCAGCCAAGGGAATTGGCTCTCTCACAGTCTTGCCTAAAAACACAGCCATGAATAAAGAATGGTACCAGAATGTCCTCCAAGAGCAACTTCTCCCAACTGTCCAAGAGCAGTTTGGTGATCAACAATGCCTTTTCCAGCATGATGGAGCACCTTGCAATAAAGCAAAGGTGATAATTAAATGGCTCAGGGAACAAAACATAGAGATTTTGGGTCCATGACCTGGAAATTCCCCAGATCTTATTACCATTGAGAACTTGTGGTCAATCATCAAGAGTCGGGTGGACAAACAAAAACCAACAAATTGTGACAAAATGCAAGCAATGATTGTGCAAGAATGGACTGCTATTAGTCAGGATTTGGTCCAGAAGTTGATTGAGAGCACGCCAGGGAGAATTTCAGAGGTCCTGAAGAAGAAGGGTCAACACTGCAAATATTGACTTGCTGCATTAACTCATTGGGGGTCATTTACTAAGGGCCCAAGTCGCTATTTTTCGTCGGGTTTCCCGAATATTACCGATTTGTGCTGTCTTTCCCTGAATTGCCCCAGGTTTTTGGCGCACACGAACGGATTGTGGCACATTGGCGCCGGCATGCATGTGACGGAAATCGGGGGGCATGTCTGTCGGAAAACCCAACAGATTCGGAAAAACCGTGGGATTTTTTTAAAAAAAATGTGTCGCTTGACACGCGCTTACCTGCACCCAAGATAGGATAGGGAACTCCGGAGGACTTCAGCACAGCAGCGACACCTGTTGGATAGCGGGAGCACTACCTTTATTAAATAGCCGGAAGACCCGAATCCTCAACTGAGAACGCACAGCAGGAACGCGAAAGGACCAGGTAAGTAAATGTGCCCCATTCTGTCAATAAAAGCTTTTGTTACTCATAATATGATTGCACTTGTATTTCTGTATGTGATAAAAACATCTGACAAACTGAAAATATGAAACCCCGCAGCTGTGGGGTAAACGCTAGGGAAGGTCTATCGTGACCAGTGTGTTGTGAGCAATGTCAACACCTTGGCAAGGGGGCCCTAATGGCAAGGTAAGGAGTAACGGAGTGTTGTCTGTCAGCTTTGCAGTAATTGGGCCTCTGAGAGGTGGGTGGGGTCTGCGGAGTGTCTTAGGATTTCTCTTAAGATGTCCATCTTTGGGCAATTTTTAGTCCTCTCTGGGCCGTATGAGTACTGAATTTTATCCAACTTGTGTGGCCGAAAGGTTTCTAGGACCTCAGTTCTCAGGTTCTGGGTCCTGTGGGTTTCCTCTGCATCCTCTTCTTCGTCGTGGCGGTAATGGGTGACGTCTCCTGTCGGCAAGGTGGTGTTGCACTGTGTCCTGGATCCAGTCTGGGACCTGACAGGGATGAATCTAGAGGAATTCACAGAGGGCCGGCAGGTCTTGTCTGGAGAGGACTATGAAAGAAGATCCATTCTTTTTTTACCAGGAGGTGGAATGGTAACCCCCAAGTGTAGGTGCTTCCCGGGTTCTATCTAGTAGAGCATTAGCAGAGTACATCAGAGATCATCTGGATATGATGGCCTTTATAGTTTGGGTGCCCGCGTAAGCGTGTGTTCTGCATTAGGGTCTCCTCTACTCTGTAGAGATGCAGTCTCGTGGCCTGTCATTGTCGTGCAGGTTGGGGCCTAGTGCTCTGTGGACTCTGTCAAGTTCTATGGGGGGAGTCTTATTGAAAATAGCAACAGTCACTGCACGTAGGTCAGGACCCTCGATACCTTCTGGCAGACCACATATACAGACATTGTTTTCTCTATTCCTGTTTTCCAAATCATCATGCTGTAGTGCAAGGTTCTGCAGCAGGGATTGTTGATGGGCAAGCTGAACTTCTATGTTCTGTAAACAGGGTCATTTTCTGAATGCTGCTGTTCCAGCGTATTCTTCCCTTCTCCCAGGTGCTCCACACAGCCCTGCATAAGTTTGCTTTAACCCATTAAGGACGCAGGGTTTTTTCACTCATTTCTCGCTCTCCACCTTCAAAAATCCATAACTTTTTCATTTTTACATGTACAGAGCTGTGTGAGGGCTTATTCTTTGTAACTGATTTTACTTTCCTGTGATGTTATTTATTATAACATGCCGTATACTGGGAAGCAGGAAAAAAATTCCAAATGTTAAAAAATGTAAAAAAACGCATGTCCGTCACGTTCTTGTGGGCTCAATTTTTACGACTTTCACTCTGCGCTCCATTTACGCTAATAACTTTTGGATACTTTGGTGTACAGAACCGTGTGATATGTCATTTTTTTGCGAAATGAGCCAACGTTTTCATTTCATTTTGAGGACTGTGCGACATTTTGATCACTTTTCATTAAGTTTTAAGTGGCACCGACGACTTTGCCGGCGGCAAAGAAGAGGTTACACCCGTGATCGGTGCAAGCACTAACCACGGGTGATAGCGCTGCGTCTTTGCTGCAATATGCAGCAAAGCCCATCTCTGTATAAAGAGGGCTCAGCCCGTGAGCCCTCTTCATACACCCTTCATAGCTCTGCGGCAGATATATCTGTGGCAGAGCATGAAGGGGTTAATCAAGGAGCAAAAATAGGCATTCATTTACAGTAGCCGGAGGATTACATATTCAGTCGCAAAAATCAAAATGTTATGTATTTCAGCATGGGTAGAAACTACATCGATAAAGTATACAGGCAGTCCCCGGGATACATACAAGATAGGGTCTGTAGGTTTGTTCTTAAGTTGAATTTGTATGTAAGTCGGAACTGTATTTTTTATCATTGTAATCCCAGCCAGAACTTTTTTGGTCTCTGTGACAATTGGATTTTAAAAATGTTGGGTTGTCATAAGAATCAGGATTAACACTAAAGCTTCATTACAGACATCTGTGATAACTGTTACAGCTGATCATTGTAGCCTAGGGCTAAAGTACAATAAATTACCAATATCCAGAGGTCCGTTTGTAACTAGGGGTCATATGTAAGTCGAATGTTCTTAAGTAGGGGACCTCCTGTACTACCAAGCAGCAATCAGTAGATTGGAAATGATCTAATGCTCTCTGTAACCCTGTTCCACACTGCCATCTATTGGTCACATGATATTTTAAGCACAGTCCTTTTAAACTAACACAGTAAAATCCACCAAATGCCCACTAGAAAGAACGTGCAAACAGCTTGCACATATATTTATAAAGTGTCTGCGCAGCTCCGTATTAGTGCTTAGTTGGGCCATGCACAACAATTCTGCATGAACAAAGTGCACACTGTGTGGAAGCTTGTTTTTCTGCAGAACAAGTTGTTTTTAATAATATTATACACCTACACTCAGACTCTGCACTGAATCCAAAAGGCATACAAAATAAATCACCAACTGATTTATCAAAACTATAAACTTTATTGAGTAATCACAAAATAACACATGTATGGTGACTATGACATAAAAACAACACATGGTGGACACAAAATACATCACTAGTCCTAATAAAGTAATTCCATGGTACAGTCCAAATTACAATAGCTACAACTAACTTAGTACAAAATCATATATACAATGCGCTAGTGCCTAATTCGATACAGTATACTAATCCATAACTGGACAATACAGGGTATATGAGCATAAAATATATTGTAAAAGTGCTTAGTGCATAGTTAAATAAGTACACAAAATTTAGGTGTACAGTGCATACAAATCTTTAATTTACCAACCAGGCTGCATCACAATAAGGACCAATGGTGATGCACCACAAGCACCCTGACACGCTTTTCGCCATCGCTTCCTCAGGTTGTGATAACAGATCAGGTAGATAAAAGACAGACGGGGGTTGGAGCGCAGGCCTGTTTATCCAATAGTATGGTATCAAAAAGTAGTAGTATGCTATCAAAAAGTAGCAACACAGCTGAATGATGGCTATCCTAATAACCCAATCACCTGAAGCTACCAGTCGGACACTGCCCCATGTTACGGATGGAGAATCGTGCACAATGTCGCAATTTCCGGTTCGGCTGCCAGAATGAGGACTGGCTACATCAAATGAGACGCAAGCATATTACACATAGAGAATTGGAGAATCGCGCACAATGACACGACTTCCGGTTCGGCTGCTAGAGTGAGGTCTGGATATGTTAGGTGGAACGCAACCCGTGACGTCATATCTGGCTGTCAGATCGAGGCTTGGCCCAACAATGGTGCCATCACCGCAATGTAATATCCGGTTTGCGGAAATAGGGGGTAACTAAGCCTCGCCGTCATATGCGCATGATCTCAGTCCTGAAAGCAAGAACAAGAGGCAGGCAGTAAGCACCACCTATAGCAGTGATGGCGAACCTTTTAGAGGCCGAGTGCCCAAACTACAACAAAGATCCGCTTATTTATCGCAAAGTGCCAACACAGAAATTCTATTTGTGATTTATACTTCCTTCTCCGTCACAGTTTTCATTGATACCAGCTCCTGAGGACACCAATAAAGCAGAAAATAGTCCCAGGTAGAGCAGTCACTTTAAAATACCTCTGTGCACAGCAAGTCCTGGGCTGTCTGGGACTGCAGGAAGATACCTGGAGTCATCTCTGGTGATGACCTGAGTGCCCACAGAAAGGGCTCTGAGTGCCACCTCTGGCACCAGTGCCATAGGTTCGCCATCACTGACCTATAGGGAGTAGTGCATCATGCAATGAAATCATATGAAAAGGGGTGCAAAAAATGGCTAATCTAGCCAAGCAAAATAAAAAGAAATGTGCTAAAAATAAGAAAGTGCAGTGAATATGGTGCAAAAAAGTGAAAGGGGTGTGAATAATAAATGAGTGAAAAGATAATATGTTTATACTTAGCCTCCAAATGGACAATTACTGTGCCCCGAACACACATTAGGATGCTGAAAAACACAAAAGCCAGTACGACAGCAACAAAACACAACAAACAAAAAAGGGGAGAATAGACAAATGTGACTCTAATTCCTGACTACAATTATGGCAAGGTGAACTGGCTACCATAATACAATAGCTAATTATTCTGAATGCAATATTTATAATAACGGACCACTGAGGACAGTATTATATAAGTCACAATCAATTAGAAGAAGTCTGCGCCAACCTTATACCCATATAACCGACCCAAAATCACTGTACCTGTATAAAGCAATAACTATACACACCATATAATGAACAATTATTGGATTCAGTGCAGAGATGAGTGTGGTTATATTATGATTAGAAGTTTTTTAGGCTGTGTACCTCATTTTTTTATCTGGATAATTGGTATTGAAGTTGTTTTAAATTTTTCTGAGTTGAAAAAAATAAATAATTGCAAAACTTGTATAAGTTTTAGAATTTTTTTTTATTTGATTGTTATGGACACAGTGATACTAATTGACAAAGAGACAAGAGAGAATAGAAAGAGAAAAGGAAAAATAGGTCAGGGAATTAAAAAATATATAGGAGTTTGCACAAAGGTTAACCTCTTAACGTCGAGGCCCTTTTTCGTTTTTGCATTTTCATTTTTTATTCCACACCTTCAAAAATCTATAACTTTTTTATTTTTCCTTGTAAAGAGCTGTGTGAGGGCTTGTTTTCTGCATAACAAATTGCACTTCGTAATTATGGTATTTTATATTCCATGCCGTGAACTAAGAAGCAGGAAAAAAATTCCAAATGCTAAGAAATTGGTGAAAAAACGCAATTTCCAGTGGGCTAGGATTTTCATCTTTCTCTGTGTGCCCCATGTGACATGTCTACTTTATTCTTTGGGTCAGTGTGATCACAGGGATACCAAATTTGTATAGGTATTTGTGTGGGAGGGGTCATTTTTGTGACTTTTAATGACGTTTTCAATGCTTCTATTTTTAGGACTGTACGGCCTTTCGAGCACTTTTTAATGAATTTTTAAATATTTTTCAAAAATGCAAAAAAAAGTGGCATTTTCGACTTTGGGCGCTATTTTCCGTTACAGGATTAAATGCCATGAAAAACCATTATTATATTTTGATAGATCAGGCATTTTGGGATGCGGCGATACCTAACTTGGTTATGATTTTTACTGTTTATTTATAGGACTCCTCGGGAAAGGAAGGGGATTAGAATTTTTAGGTTTTTTTATATATCATTTTTAACTTTTAAATTTTTTTTTTCTTTTTACTATTTTTCCGACCCCCCAGGGTACTTTAAACCTAGGTTGTCTAGAGTACACGAACTGCGGAGTGTCCGACGATAATACACTGAGATGCGATTTCTGTTGCATGAAAGCCAGCACAACGGCTTGGTATCACCATGTTCGTACCAAACTAAAGAATAAAGTATAAATTATCATTTGGTGCGCAAAGTGAAAGTTGTAAAAAAAATGGAGCCCACAAGAAAGTGACGCAAACGCGGTTTTTCACCAATTTCCCCACATTTGGAATTTATCTCCAGCTTTCCAGTAGATAGAATGGAATAATAAATACCATCACTGAGTAATACAAATGCAGAAAATAAGCCCTCACACAGCTCTGTACACCGAAAAATACGAACATTATGGGTTTAAAGGTGGGGAACGAAAATGCATGGAGCAGCAACTGACTTGTACACCACCACTGTGGTCAGAAAAAGAACTCTGAGACCTGCGTTATACTGTGAGTACCAGGAAATTAAAAATCATCACAAAATTTCACAAGCAAGGAACAAGCATCTGTATAAAATATTGTGATGTATTTTTCATGTAGTTGGGCATTAAAAAGTCCCCTTGGCAGCACTTATATTCTGCATCTCTCAATATGCATGTAGTAGGATCTGTCCAGGAAGTTTATTATACAGGCAGTGGTAGGGTTACATACAAGATAGGTCTTTAACAAATCTAAAGAACCTGTCACAAGGATTTCCCCACCCTGAATAACAATAAAGGTTTACAAGTCCTCCCTATATCACCTAAAATTAGCATCCAGTGAGACACTGTACCTTAATTACAGCCGTTTTTCTGATATGCAAATTAGCTTTGCTGACTCCTGTCTGCTGGCTGTGACTCTTCTCTCTCTCAGGCTGCCAATGAACAACTCCTCACTATTTAGAAACCACTGCCCTGCTTCCTTGTACTTAGGGAGCGAGCGTCTGCTAACATTCAACGACATAAACCTTTATTTACTCATACGAAATATTGTCAGCTTGTTTACATTTTGCTCCATTTATGTCATGTGATTAGAGTGACAGCATCCCAGGTCCTTTAGCCTCCTAACATTAGCCAACAGATTATTTTTGGTTTCTGCATTTTTTTCTCTTTTTTTTCATGTGCACATGAAGCTTTTAATATGGAATAAATAAATTTTGTTTAAATTATGGTGACAGTGGAATTTGTAAGTAATTAGTTTATCAGAATTTTCATATTTTGTAAGTGTAACTCCACATTAAATATTTTTTTTTGTCCTTATGACAATACAATTTTCATAATTTTGGGCTGTCATGGGAGCAAGGGTTAACAATAAAGCTTCATTGGAGACACCTTTGACAACTCTTATGTTGATCATTGCAGTCTGAGGCAAAAGTTCAGTAAATTACAAGCATCCAGAGCTTCATCATAGGTCACAGGTGGCAGAGTCTGGTGTCCTTTAGTCGCAAAATGCCTGTAGTTGCATACTTTTCTTGTCCCAAACACAACATAATTCTTCTCTCTGTACACTCACTGCGTGACCAGCAGTTCTATACAGCAAAAATGGACTCTGCTTATTTAGAGAGGCTTCACTAGAATAAGACGCATATGAAGAATAGTCTTTTATTAAGGGCGTAGCGCTAGCTTGATGGTGGATTTCCTTTCTTTGGCTGCAACCCAAGAAGTTCTGTCTTCAGTTCTCCGGGTTTTGGTGGAGTTTCAGGTACACTCTGCAACACACAACATATGTTGTTTATATCACATAATTTCCATTTAAAAGAAAAAAAAAACACAAGTAGTGAGGGCATGGAAAGGCCAAATGCACCAGATTTATCAGCTTTCTGCAAGTCTCATATAAATAAACGTGACAGATGCACAAATCTGTCTAGAGTGCATATACCCCAACAATTTCCATTTATAATCTGACATGGGTGTTTTTATAATGGCTTTCATTACAGGGCACATGGCTATGTAGAGAGTCAGAATAATAATTCATAATAAGGCTCTCAGAGAGGTTTAAAGGACCTTTGCCGTGCTTCCAAGTAGATTTGTCATGTGAGAAGTACTGGGTGACCCTGAAAGAAGAGGGGAGAGATCCAGGCAGGAAAGGCTCCCCTTGGTGCACCAACTGGTCATTAGCATAAGCATTACAATGGTAATTTCTTGTAAATAGCATAATGGACACAAATAATGTAAGTATTTATGTTATAAATTACAGAATTATAATCACAGACATGCTTGACACAGGTGGTATAGTCCTTTTTAAGTGGTTAAACAATTAGGGGTGATCAAAACATGCACCAAATGACACATGAATATCATCTTGCTACCTTCATTATACCGTATATTAGTTTTTGTATAAAGGACATCAGCAGATCAAGGATTGTAAACCAAACTTTCAGACATACTGGTGTGTGCCCCCTCTGGCAGGATCTGCTGTTCTTTTAGCTTCTTATGCCTTTGTTTTTAAGAAAAAAAAGGGCTTTAAAAAGTGTGCAAATGAGCCAGAGGGACTCCAGGCTCCATTATCTCCTATGGAGTTAGGAGGCAACTATTTTTTTTTATTGCAGATTCAGATTCCTCAAGAAACATTGATCTAACCTATGATGATTTCAAATTTGGTGACAGATGGCACTTAAATCCCCAAAGATTGAAATGTGTGCAAAAAATAAAAAACTTGAAATGGGGGATATTTTGATAAATACACATCAGATCAAAAAGATGATAATAGACGTATGCAATATTTTTCTAAAAGCTATGCGATATTAGCAAATTCATGCACTTAAGGGGGTTGTCCACTTTCAGCAAATAAATTATATTTAGTGTAAATATACTTTCTATATCAATTCCTCAGATATTTCAAGATCTGTGCTTGCTGCCCTGCTATAGAAAGCTTCTCTGTTTAATTCCAGTGGATAAAATCTGTCCATGTTCTTGTGATGTCACACAGGTGCAGGAGCAGTTATCAGAGAGACTAATCAGAGCTCTGTGATAATGGTTCCTGCGCATCCATCACAACACCATGGACATATTTGTATGTACTGGAAGTAAACAGAAGCTTTCTATAGCAGGACAGCAAGCAGAGGTCTAGAAAACCATGAGGAATTGATCCAGAAAGTAGATTAGAAAATTGTGTAACTTTCCCTTACACAAAGCATATCAATTACTTGCGGAAAGTGGATAAGACCTTTAAATGTAGAGCATTTGATATACATAAAAACTTTGTGCTATCTATATCTATCTCCATATACATCTATCTTATCCAACTCATCTAAAATAACCAATAATTGTAAATCTCAGAAACTCAAGCAATTTAAAGTATTCTCACAAGATCTGGCTTGTAGTATTGATGTACTACTTCTGCCCCTGCCAGCATAGACACAATCGTGGCACTCAACATCTTCAGGTACTGAGGCCAGGTGACTCCTGCAGGCATTTTGTTAGGACGGCTCCTAATGAAGGAACAGAGAGCATATTAGTGAATGTTACAGGTAATACTTCAAAATGTTGAGATCCCAATATGGAGGAAAATTCAGTAAAACCAAGAATTTTTACAAAAATCTACCCCCTGGATGAAGGACTGTAAACCAAGCACACTGGCATACACTGGTCTGTGCCCCTCTGGAAGGTTCTGCCCTTCTTTTAGCTTCTTATGCCCATGTTATTACCAAAAAAGCTTTTAAAAATATGCAAATTAGCCCCAGGGGCCCTGGCCTCAATTAACGCTATGGAGCCCACAGCATCATTTAAAAGAAACCTATCATCACGGATCTACCTAATAAGAGTCCTGTAATGTATGGCGCCCTATGCTTAATTTGATAAAACTATCTAAAATATTAGAAGTGGGTCATGGAGTAGCTATGTCGTGAAGCGGGAGCTACGGCTACTCCACACCTCAGTAACCTCTTCAGTTCCATCCTACCAGGCAGTCTTCAGCGTGCAGCTACAGCAACTTTGTCTACGAAGCCGCAGCTACTGCCAAAAGATATGGATAAGCTATTATAGGTTATCAATATGAGATTGCAAGGAGTTGCAAGCTGGATGTACAACATCTTCTTCCTGGGGGCTGTTTCAGCTGAACACAACCTTGAAACACAGCTGCATGGATGAATAAACCACCAGTTTTCATTTTAGCCCAGAGTGCTGCATAATTTCCTGGACTTTATGGGTTTTGTCCTTTAATACAAAAGCTGTGCTGCCTTTTTATCTATTTTTTTTTGTTTTACACACAGTAGGTGAAGAACTTGAACCTAATAGTAATATTACATATTACTATTTCTAGTAATTGTTCAAGTATTTCCTTCAGTTAGGGAAGCTACACACTTGTTGAGTTTGTTCTGTGGATCACGGACCATGCAGGGTCCGATTTATGGTCCAAACCTACTCCAGGCAACTAGAATCTGAGCACCGTATTGAGGTATGATGCACTTCCTGCTTGGTGATATGAAGCAGAGCAGACACTAATCATTACACTGTCTGTGCTGCTATTTAGCCAGGAAGCAGGGACTCCAAGCATCATTTATCAATATGATGCCTGGCGTACCAAGCCGAGGAGTGGGTTTGGTCAGTGAAGCAAGACCCTGCACAGTCCGTGGTGCAGGACAGGGCAAGTGTGGTGCCATCCTTATTGTCACCCAAAACTAGGAGAGGTCGAGCACACAGCACAGATGCAAGTCTTTCCATGATACCTCACCTCTGTAAGCACTTATACCTGATCTATGGTTCAACCAATCAAGTTATTTCCTTCAGATAATGTAAGTCAAAACCAGGAGACTGGAGATGAGCAGACCCAATGGGCTTCCCATGGACCATCATAGTAATGGCTAGGTGCTAGTGGAGCCAATTTGCTGCATTGGCCACCAATATTTCCGGGTGAACAAGCCAAACCTTCAGGTCTGCTCATCTCTACAGAAGACCCATCAGAGATGTGAACTGGTCCTTACCAGGTTATGTCATGACCTTTAGGCATCACCATGATACTTGCAACCCATTATATAGGTGGATTGCATTAGTTTTAAGGGAGCCCGTTGGGTAATTTTTAATACTAAACCATCATAGGTCTTTATAGTCTGGTGGTTTACTGTCCTAGGTTATTCTATGGACAATGTCAGGGTAAGGGAAAAAAAAATCTAGAGCAGAGCCTGAAGGATCTGATGCCTACAGTGTCAGTAAAGTACGCCTTGGCTTGAGGATTGTGAGCTCAGGCTGGTAGAGGTCTCATTCCTATTGTGTCCATGTAAGGGCTCATTCAGAAGGCGTTTTTGAAGTCCGTATGCCATCCGTTTTTTATATGTATGCGCAGACTGAGAAAAAAAAATGCAGCATGCACGTATGAACCACAGACCTCCATACAAGTCAATAGATCTGCAAAAAAAAACTGACAGCACACACTTTTCTCAAATGTATATTTTAGAAACCCATCTTTTTTTTTTTTTTAGGACGGGAAAAAAAAAAAACAGATGAGGATACAACATGGACTAAACACGACGTCTGAATGAGCTTATGGCCGTGTGGCGAACCTATGGCACGGGTGCCAGAGGCGGCACTCAGAGCCCTTTTTGTGGGCACCCGGGCCATCACCCCAGCACACCAAACAGGACTCAAAGAATCTTCCTGCAGTTCCAAGCAACTTTAATATATGGCTGAAAGCAGCATCTTTTAAGTGATACTTACTTCGCTATTTGGGAATGTGGGAAGAGGGAGAATGAGTAGACAGGGCAGAATTATCTTTGGAGGATTTCCTACTGGCCCAACGATTCTCTGAGTACAGAGGGACACTGGAAAGAAGCTAAAATGATACAAATTTCCCATCTTGTCCTCAGGAGGCCAATATGATCAAACGTACAGGGTACAGGGAGCAATAAATTACTGCTTTTTAGTTTTGGTTGGCACCTCGCAATAAATAAGGGGGGTTTTGGGATGCACTTGGGCACTCGGCGGCTAAAAGGTTCGCCATCACTGCCTTAGGGCATGTTTCTTCTCATGTGGCACTGATCAGTCCCACACAGGGCTATTTGGGAGGTGTTTATGTCATCTCCAACCTATATTATAATATGTTTTTTCCGGAGTGAAATTACTGCTTTACAATAGAACATAGGTTTGCACAGAATAAGCTCTTTTCACAGTGGAAACGAGGAAATACACATAAACAGCAGCCCTCATTGTAACTATAACGCACGTGTATGCAGTCGTCTCACACCTAATGTGAACACTGTCCTTCAGCTCCACATCTCATTCACACAGAAAAACCTAAGTAAATCGGGGGAGCCCTCCACTATCAGTACACAGGCAGAGGCGCCCGGCTCACCTTGTCCCCGGGCACACACACAACCAGGAAGGAACTGCTCCTGCTAGAGATGATGTCACGGGAAGGGGCGGGGCCTCCTACAACACAACACAAAGCAGTTTGTCCTGAGACGGGAGAGAGTTTACATGGGACTTTATGTTAGAGGGCTGAAGGGGCAACAGTGGGGAATGTTACAAGAAGCAGTATGTTGGGGTGTTGTCTTTTACTATATGCTGAGTCACTGTACCTGTAGTCTGATGTAGTTTACCTGGGACTTAGTGTTTAGGTTCCTGAAGGCATAGAAGGAATGATGTATTTTACATGGAACTGCGTGTTTGGGGGGCTCAAGTGATAAAAGGAATGATGTATTTTACTTGGGACTGCTTACTGAGGGGCTGAATGGACATGGCTAGCCTCAAAATGTGACAACTGAAGCAAGAGGGGTTTATACACAGATGACAAAGACCTCCTGGCTCACAGGTAGCCAGAATAACATATGGATGGAGTTTATACAAAACCCATGAAAATCCTGCAGCATGAAATGATTTACATTGCAGGACTACAATCTGCAATATTTCAATTATTGCTACAAATTCTGTATGTTTAGGAGATGTACTGATGGTAGACTGTCCAAACTTGCATGCTCATCCTTCACATAGGGGATGGCAATGGCTTTGTTATCTTAAAGGGGTTTTTCCCATGAAAGACAGTTCTTAAAATCTATTACCCTACTCATGTTTACACGATAAAGATCATTTTAACCCCTTACTTTACACTTTTAGTCAGTTACTGTATATTGTTATGTTTGGTCCTATCATTCCCTAGACGGGCAAGTGTAAAAATCCACAGAGCGGGCGGGGACTAACTAAGCAGACACATTATGATTCCTCTGTGCTATGAGATGCTGTGTGCTGACAAAGTGATTATCAGGGTCCAGGGTTTATCTACACTTTTATTTAGCTTCTGAACATTCTACTGATGAGACATTTCAGAGATGATGAAATGTATAGAAAACACAATGGCACGCTCTGCTCACCTATAAATATATAAAGACCTTATCTGTCTGTAGCTAGTACAGTAGAGCAAGTCCATGAATGCTGCTTGTCTGAGCTGGTCTTGTAATGCAGTGGGGAGGGGTAGGAGGCAGAAAACATAGCATAGCAATGTGCAGACAAGAGAAGCTATGAGAAGAAGCCGACCATAGTCGGAAGATCAAGGTTCACAATCATATCCTGGTGCAACCAAAATTGGAAATACCAGGACAGATAGAGACAGGTTGGAATTACAGGCAGTCCCTAACTTAAAGGGAACCTGTCACCAGGAGACCTTGATTTTAGCCCTCCACACTTCCCCATAGAGCATTGTATGTACACTGCTAAACATCTTTTATCGCAAGAATCGGCTTTACAGAGAAAAAGATAACTTATATTTTACCTTTGAAAGACCTGTGCAAATCAATATTACCGCCCCTCATCTTCATTTGAGCGCCCCCTTGCTCGGCCCTACTGTTGACGTCACCTACTCACGTCCCACCTGCTTGCCGCAACTCTCGCTGACCGCGTCTGGCATTCTCGCGCCTGCACGGTCAGCATCGCTTGTGCTATGCGGACAGACATGCGCAGATGAAGCAGTGCCGGCCGCAAGGTCCCCGCATTCATCTGCGCATGCGTCGCACTACTCTGACAACTCGCCCTAGGTAGTGTGGCACATGCGCAGATGAATTTGGGGACCTTCAAATGAAGACGAAGGGCGGATGAGCGGCGGTAATATTGATGTTTAGCAGTGTACATGCAATGCTCTATGGGGAAGTGTGGAGGGCTAAAATCGAGGTCTCCTGGTGACAGGTTCCCTTTAAGGACACCTGACTTACAAACGACCCCTAGTTACAGACTAGTGCCTCATAGTGCCTTTTTTATGGTTGTCAGGTCCTCTATAAATTTTATTCAGAATAACAAAAGAACACATTCTCATATTTGCTGTTCTTAACAAAAATACAGCATTTCAGATATAATTCCAACCACTATCTATCAGTCCTGGTGTATTCAATTTTGGTTTCCCCTGGATAAATCTTAAATCTTTATCAAATGGTCGGCAGGCAGATTCTTCTCATGAATAGCTTCTTCTATCTGAACAATGCTGTGTGCTCTCTGCCCCTCCATTACAAGAGGAGCTGGAACACAGACACTACCTGCCAGCAAGCACAGACTTACTCTACAAGCTACTGGGGAAGTAGGCATATAGCAGAGCTGAAAGTGTGTGTTATAGCTATGATATAGCAGATATGTCAGTGTGTGTTATAGGTGAGATATAGTATAGCTGACAGTGTGTGTTTTAGGGGAGTTAAATGAAAGTGTAGTTAATCCTGTACCCTGGTAATCTAAGCACAATGTCAGCACACAGAATTAGAGGAACCATGAAGTGAGCCCCCCTCTCCCCACACACACACACACACACTCTGGAATTTTACACGGACCATCGCCAAGTTTTAAAACTGAGTAAAATGATAAAGTAAGGGGGTTAAATATTATCTTATTGTGTAAACATCACTAGGGGGTTAAAATTTGAGAACTTTCTTTAATGGGCCAACCCCTTTAAAGAACAAACCTAAAAAACTATCTTGTAAGTAACCCGTGAACTGCCTGTATATTTGTGAAATGCTGTATTTTTGTTAAAAACAGTGAATTAGAGAATGTGTTATTTTGTTATCCTATAAGAATCTTATCTTCGTGGGAATACCCCTTTAAGGAAGCTTCACATTAGTGTAAAAAAGTATAAAATATTTATAAAAATATTAAGATGACCCTCAGGCGATACAGATGCCCAGAGTGCCTCTTGGCTCCGCCAACTGATTATTTATGCACGCCTTCAATTTGTACTCTGCTCCCTGGTCCAACTTTATTGATGATCCCTGTTCCCATGACAGACCATAGTTGTGAAAATCCAATTGTCACAAGGACAACACGAAGCCAGCAGTCACCGCCGGCCTATGGAGTGTGGGGGTCGGCCCGAGGCTCTGCTGGTTCTTCCCCGAACTACCCCTCCCACTCCATAGGCTAGTCCCGCCCCCTCATGACCACGCCGAAAGTGGCCCTATTCCTACTGTACTGCGTGGCAGTGTGGTAGGCTAATATCGGAGGGTCTCGGGAAACAGCCAGTTTAATCACCTGACTAAAATGGACGGACCCTACTAAGTTACAGCTCTAGCTCATAGTGCCTTTTTTATGGTTGTCAGGTCCTCTATAAATTTATTCAGAATAACAAAAGAACACATTCTCATATTTGCTGTTTAACAAAATACAGCATTTCAGATATAATTCCAACCACTATCTATCAGTCTGGTGTATTCAATTTTGGTTCCCCTGGAAAATCTTAAATCTTTATCAATGGTCGGCAGGCAGATTCTTCTTCATGATAGCTTCTTCTATCTGAACAATGCTGTGTGTCTCTGCCCCTCCATTACAAGAGGAGCGGACACAGACACTACCTGCCAGCAAGCACAGACTACTCTACAAGCTACTGGGAAGTAGATAGCATATAGCAGAGCTGAAAGTGGTGTTATAGCTGATATAGCAGATATGTCAGTGTGTGTTATAGGTGAGATATAGTATAGCTGACAGTGTGTGTTTTTAGGGAGTTAAATGAAAGTGTAGTTAATCTGTACCCTGGTAATTAAGCACAACATCAGCACACAGAATAGGGAACCATGAAGTGAGCCCCCCTCTCCCCACACACACACACACTCTGGAATTTTACACGGACCATCGCCAAGTTTTAAAACTGAGTAAAATGATAAAGTAAGGGGGTTAATATTATCTTATTGTGTAAACATCACTAGGGGGTTAAAATTTGAGACTTTCTTTAATGGGCCACCCCTTTAAATAACAACCTAAAAATATCTTGTAAGTAACCCGTGAACTGCGTATATTTGTGAAATGCTGTAATTTTTTTAAAAACAGTGAATTAGAGATGTGTTATTTTGTTATCCTATAAGAATCTTATCTTCGTGGGAATACCCTTTAAGGAAGCTTCACATTAGTGTAAAAAAGTATAAAATATTTTAAAAATATTAAGATGACCCTCAGGCGATACAGATGCCCAGAGCCTCTTGGCTCCGCCATCTGAGCTGATTATTTATGCACGCCTTTACTCTGTACTCTGCTCCCTGGTCCAACCCATCAATTGTGGACAGGGAGCAAAGTACAGAGCTGGGGGTCCGCATAAATAAGCAGACAGCTGAGCCTTGAGACACTTCGGTGACGTAGCCGGAGTGCCTGTGGCTCATGTGCATATTTTTATACAGACTTTTTTTTCGGAGTGCCTGTGGCTCATGTGCATATTTTTATACAGACTTTTTTTTTACATTAATCTGGTGGTTCTTGAAGATAACAAAGACATTGCCATCCCCTAGTGTAAAGGCGTGTGTAAGTTTGCAGAGTCTACCATCAGTACATCTCCTTTAACATACAGAATCAATTGAAATGTTACATGTTCAAACCTTTATAATCTCTCCTCCAGAACAGCATGTGCCAAATCCATCCCTGTGTGTTTTTGTGTAGTTGGAAGCATACAACTGTCTTTTTGTGTTGTAGTAGTCAGACACACTCATACCCCTTTCTCTCATCACCAAATTTCACAGCAAAAACTTTACAATCTGATAACTAGTCTTCTCTAGGTGTCTATCAAACCCAGATCCTGATGTATTGCAGGAATAAAATTGCATAAAAGGTTTTGATATGTTTGGCAATAAAAATGGCTGTATCACTATATAACAGTGATGGCAAACCTTTTAGAGGCCGAGTGCCCAAACTACAACAAAGACCCGCTTATTTATCGCAAAGTGCCAACACAGAAATTTAATTTGTGATTTATATTCCCTTCTCTGTCACAGTTTTCATTGAAACCAGCACCCCGAGGACACCAATAAAGCAGAAAATAGTCCCAGGTAGAGCTGTCACTTTAAAATACCGCTGTGCACAGCAAGTCCTGGGCTCTCTGGGACTGCAGGAAGATACCTGATTATTTATGCACGCCTTTACTCTGTACTCTGCTCCCTGGTCCAACCCATCAATTGTGGACAGGGAGCAAAGTACAGAGCTGGGGGTCCGCATAAATAAGCAGACAGCTGAGCCTTGAGACACTTCGGTGACGTAGCCGGAGTGCCTGTGGCTCATGTGCATATTTTTATACAGACTTTTTTTTCGGAGTGCCTGTGGCTCATGTGCATATTTTTATACAGACTTTTTTTTTACATTAATCTGGTGGTTCTTGAAGATAACAAAGACATTGCCATCCCCTAGTGTAAAGGCGTGTGTAAGTTTGCAGAGTCTACCATCAGTACATCTCCTTTAACATACAGAATCAATTGAAATCGGAGTGCCTGTGGCTCATGTGCATATTTTTATACAGACTTTTTTTTACATTAATCTGGTGGTTCCTGAAGATAACAAAGACATTGCAATTCCCTAGTGCAGTGGTGGCGAACCTTTTAGAGACCGTGTGCCCAAATTACAACCAAACCCACTTATTTAAATGCAAAGTGCCAATATGGCAGCTTTTAATTGTATCTGTGTCCTAAGGACACCAGTTGAAAGAAATAGGAGAAATTCCGATTATCATTGAAGCTTCCTTTCAGGGGCCCATAAAAACAGTAAGAATTTCGGTGCCCAGAGCAGGAGCTCCAATAATAACGCAGCCTTGACTGCACCTCCTTGCTCCCCCTATAGTCCCAGGCACCTAAGGATGTGTAGCTTTAAAATAGCCCTGATCACAGCACATCCTGGGTGGCCAGGGACTACAGGAGGAGGTTTTGAGACCTTGCAAACTCTGTGCTGGGGTGATGGTGTGCTGGGGTGCCCACAGTGAGTGCTCCGAGTGCCACCTCTGGCACCCGTGTCATAGGTTTGCCACCACTGCCCTAGTGTAAAGGAGTGTGTAAGTTTGGACAGTCTACCATCAGTACATCTCCTTTAACATACAGAATCAATTGAAATATTGCATATTCTAATCCTGCAGTGTAAATCATCCAAAGTTCATCCCCATGCATACAACCGTAATGGTGGCTGTGATCCGGCCGCTCCAGATCACGGAAACCATTGTGATCTATGGCACCCTGTCATGCTGCAGGAGCATACCATGTTTCACTACATCGTGACCTGACCAGGCACCCGTATAGCAGAAGATAGAAAATGTTCTATCTTTTGTCAGATTGCATCCGCTCGGCTCTCTATAGAGAAAGCGTTGACATTCCAGCCAGCACACGTTGTGGTGTGATGGGAACCGGATGCATCACTCAGGCTAAAGTGTGTAAGTGCCTAATACACCCAGTCTATACACAAAGCTCATGGACCGATCTAACTACTTCATTATAGCCAGTAGTGAGCCAGAATAGTGTAACTTAGAGAGAACCTCCTTACAGAGCCTACAGTCTGCCCAGAAGCCATGAACCTTTCTATAACAACTCTTATAGCCAGTCCACTAGTGGGCCACATAGAATGGAGTTTTTGGCCCCTAAGGGCTCCCTATAAGAACTCCATTTTAATCAGATGAGCAGTGAGCCAGCTAGAGTGGAGTTGTTATAGAAAGGAGCAGGGCCGGCTCCAGGTTTTAGTGGGCCCCTGGGCGACAGAGCCTTAGTGGGCCCCTCCGTGGGCCGCCCTCCAGTGGCCACACTGCGCCCCATCCCACTGCGGACACACTGATCCCCCCCCCACCCCCGGGGACACACTGATCCCCCCTCTCCCCTGCGGACACACGTTACATGTTCAAACCTTTATAATCTCTCCTCCAGAACAGCATGTGCCAAATCCATCCCTGTGTGTTTTTGTGTAGTTGGAAGCATACAACTGTCTTTTTGTGTTGTAGTAGTCAGACACACTCATACCCCTTTCTCTCATCACCAAATTTCACAGCAAAAACTTTACAATCTGATAACTAGTCTTCTCTAGGTGTCTATCAAACCCAGATCCTGATGTATTGCAGGAATAAAATTGCATAAAAGGTTTTGATATGTTTGGCAATAAAAATGGCTGTATCACTATATAACAGTGATGGCAAACCTTTTAGAGGCCGAGTGCCCAAACTACAACAAAGACCCGCTTATTTATCGCAAAGTGCCAACACAGAAATTTAATTTGTGATTTATATTCCCTTCTCTGTCACAGTTTTCATTGAAACCAGCACCCCGAGGACACCAATAAAGCAGAAAATAGTCCCAGGTAGAGCTGTCACTTTAAAATACCGCTGTGCACAGCAAGTCCTGGGCTCTCTGGGACTGCAGGAAGATACTTACAGCTGGGGTAATTCTATGTGTGCATCCTGAGGCCGCGGTCACATGTACCGCTAATCGTCCGTCATAACGCAACGCTAGCACACAAGGGGAGGTCCTCGGCCCGAACGCTCATGCGTTTCCAGGGAAATGCATGCGATTGTTAAGCCGATCGCATGCGTTTCCCTGGAAACGCATGTGCGTTCGGGCCGAGGGCCTCCCCCTGTGCGCTAGCGTCGCGTTATGAACGGACGGCCACGTGTGACCCTGGCCTTAGGCCGGCGCCACACGTAGCGCTTTGTCTGGCGGCTCGTTCCCGATCGCAGGCGTTTCCATAGAAACGCCGATGCGATCGGGCTGAGGCCCGCCCCGGTGGGCGTGACTTTGTCTGCGTTTGCAAGCGCAGACAAAGCGCTACGTGTGGCGCCGGCCTTAGGGTGCTGCCATACATGGCGTATTGAACCCGTTTTTGGTCTGTTTTTAAGCAGTCCGTCCTAAAATGCATGCGGTTTTTAACGGACTGCTTAAGAACAGACTAAAAAACTAGTTCAAAACGCCATGTGTGGCATCACCGTTGCTCCAACAATGACAATGGTACTGAAACCTGGAGATAATTCTATGACATGACATCTGGCAGCTCTGCACTGGGTACAGATATACCCAGGGTCCAGGAAATGATCCTCTATATTCATGAGCCTCCTGGACAACGTGGATTTTCTCTGTACAGACATTCCCACTGTAATAATACATGCAGCAGATTTACCGCAAACATTTCTACAACATCGTGTCCTGTTCATGTATATGGAGATGAATACAACTACTGTTCCGTCCGTTCTGTTCTGTCCTGTGTGAATATCCCCTAATATTGGATTTATCTGATGCAGTAGTGGAGGCGGCAGCGGCCATATTGAGCCGTCCTGATGTCACCCGCCGGGACACTTCCTGATGATACACTGTACATGCGTGCTCTGTACCTCCCCACGCAGGAGGACGCCGGCAGCTGCTGCTCTGACTGTAAGTCTTTTCTCTATGGCTATGACTCCATTCACATTGAGTGCGGTTGTGTATACAGTCTTTGTATAGAATGGTGGATATATACACGCTAGTTCCTGTAGTTTCAGAGGAGACCGCTGCGCTCAGCCAGTCCACACTGTACAGTTCTATGCTGAATATTTTATATCTTCTCCACATCTATAATAACGCACCCCATCCCCCACTGTTATGTACACCCCTCCACCACACACACACTATTCCCCTGCCCCCCGTCCTGTGCAGCGTCACGTGTCACCCAGGGCGCCTCTGGTTGGTCGGTCCGCCGGTGACGTGTGATCCCCTGTGCACAGTTCGAGTGTGAGGATAGCTCGGTGGTCCCGAAGCAGTTGTGCACAGAATTGCCGGTGTGTGAGTGCGGAGGCTTTAGGTTACCGGACTGCTCAGCGCTCAGTCATGGAGGCCCAGGATCCCGGCAGGTGAGTGCTCAGGGTGCTGGGGGCCTCCGCAGCGGCCTGTTTACATAGACGCTAGTGCGCATGCGCTGCTCATACTGCCATTGTGTAGAATGGAGGGAAGAAGTGAATGGCACCAATGTTCTGACAATTCTTTTCCACCATACAACCATTGCAAGCAATATCTAGATAGCAGTACCATCCATTGTACCAGCTGTATCTCCTGGAATCCTGTCTCCTAGAGAATCAGCAGCTGGAGATGGGAGAATTACAATAACAAATATTTACTACAATACAATAACAAATATGGTGGGGGGGGGGGGGGGGAAACAGTTACTTATTTCTTTTGTGGTACAATTTAGAGAAGTGCTGTAATTTACGGCCATGGGATCATTGCACTTATAACGGACATGTATTTACTTACGAAGCCCGTACATCTATGGATGAGCTGTGTACATGGATCATACATGAGATATGTGCTGCTCAAGTATTGCCAGTATGGAGATCAGTGTATAATAAACCTTAGTTGTGTACATACTTTTCACCTTACACTTCTGTGCAGTAGTGATATGAATAAGAGGATCATCACATTCAGTTGGAATTTTGGGACAATCTTATATCACACTTGAAGTAATGCTCTGAACATGGACATGTTTCTGTCATTCTGCTGTAATAATACAGCAAAATGTTGCATATGAATATGTGATCACTTCAGATACAGTTCTGGTCGTGTTTATCCTTCAATTAACTTAAAATCCAGATCGCATCCACAACTAAAGATTGAAATGCTTGAATGGCCCTGTATTCACATTCACAAGTCCTACCCTAAGTCTACTTATTTATAGCATGTGTCATTATCATACCGACCTAACACAACCCACACCACTACATCTTATACTACTCCTGGCTTTACACGTAAGATGTAACTTCGCTCACCTCTCCATCTAATGTGGGGCCCCCACTGCAGATATCAGAAAATATAAGGATTGTGTAGTTGGATATAAACTTTTTATTAGGTCACCACAAACATGGGAAACACCTTTTACATCCCCAGACTGGCATAATGCTTGTGATCGGAAGTCTATTCATTGCTACAGGCATGTGCAACACAATATATAACTATGGAGAAACATATCTCAAAATACATGGATTACACTTCTTTTTTTTTAATGGAGTTTTAACACATACGACCAGAACACACTCTATGATTATAACCAATGCTGTTTGTTTTCCAGTTACTACAACTTCCAGCAAGCCCAGGCGTTCTATGCATATCCGTTCCATCAAATGATGAATGGTCCATCAAACATGGAAATGGGCAATGAGCAGAGAACCCTGCACACTCTTACTGGCGTTCCAGCTCATGAGCTTCAGGCATTTTCGGGGATGCCAGCCAACGAGCCACAAGTTCTGCACACCATGACGGGTGTGCCAGCCAACGAACCTCTCGATATGCACATGTCCATGGGAGCTCCAGATATTGCTCAGGGAAATATGCAAGGTAAATGAGCGTTTGGAAGAAAGCAGCCATGTTTTTCCAATAATGTGCAACTAGACCGGTACAATATTTTTTTTGTTGCTACTAAAAATATTTTTTCTTTTTTTAGAAGAACCTACCAATGGAAAAAGAAAGAGAGGCAAAGCTCAAAGTGAACCTAAACCTAAGAAGTCGGCTGCTAAAACCCCTAAGGCTCCGAAGGCCCCGAAGACCCCTAAGTCAGGGAAGCAGGAGAAGATCACAGACACTTTTAAAGTGAAGAGGAAAGTGGATAGATTTAATGGTGTGTCTGAAGCTGAGCTCATGACCAAAACCCTGCCAGATATCTTAACCTTTAACTTGGACATAGTGATTGTAAGTATGGAGGAGTGGTGTTTCTGTAGCTATATGGGCATAATTAATTATAAGGTATTTCATTGTGTGTTTTAAAATCTTTTGTAGATTGGAATCAATCCCGGGCTTATGGCAGCGTACAAAGGCCACCACTACCCAGGTCCTGGAAACCATTTCTGTAAGTTAATGCAAACACAATGAATATTTCCTAGAAATGGGTTATTGTTTATGTATAACATATAGGTACCTGTATACAGTTTACAGGATGTATATATATTGTTCCTGTGGATGCCTGCAGCTTTAATCCTGTGGATTAGGGATCAATGTGTAACTTGATACGGCCCCTATTAATGTATGTGAATTTTGTAAGACAGTTCAGAGTATGGGGTTTACCCTAAGTGTTTAAAACCATGCGTAACAAAGCTATCCTTAAAACCGTTCTAGAGACGTGTTTATTCAAAATGAAGGCACTTTAATAAACATTTATGGTAACTGAATATGTTGCTTTTTCAGCTGAACACATTCCCGATCATTGTTTTTTGTTTTCATGGCCCAGGGTGGTGGCATCTTCCAGAAATTCTACTCTTAAGTGAGATGTAAATTGGTTGTATAAAGTTGAGGAGGCGGAGAGTTCAGGCAGCTCTCCCTGCCTGTCAATTACAGAGCAGGAGCCATTCAGAATTGGGTAGAGCTTGACTTCCATGTTAAACTCTCCGCCTCCTTGACTTTATACAACCAATTTTCATGTCGCTTCAAAGTCTCAGGCAGCCCAGGAGCCTAAAAGGAAGCTACAATGATAATCCAAACTTCTTCTCCTTTCTACTGTATTGGTGTCCTCAGATGCTGATACAAATCAAACGTGCGAAAGAGCACAGAGTAATAAGTTGCTGCTTAAATTGTCGCATTGGCACTTTGCGAAAAATATATAGGTTTTGTTTGTAGTTTGGGAACTGGGTGTCTAAAAGGCTTGCCATCACTGCCCTATACTATTAGGCAGAAGCTTGAATGCATGACTTACCTAGTTGCAATGAAACTGCCCGATATAGGCGGCTTAGCATTTTTGGGAAGGTAGGCTTTTGGACTGTTTTGGAATGTGTAGTGTATCTGTTGGACCTGCATGAGGGTATGTGCTTGTTGGTGCGGTGTGGGTTGGAAAAGTTAAAAATCTATAATTTACAACATCTTTAAATAAAACCTAAACAACTTAGAATGTATTTCTTAAAATGGAAAGTGTTTGCAATTACTTCAGCTATTTACTTGTCCTTGGGAAAGGATAAAGTTGAATCTCCTGGAAATAAGATACTGATATAAAATGGAGATTACATATATGTCTTGTGTATTTCATTTTTCATCTATTTAGTACAAAGAACATTTGTAAAGCTCCAGAATTATTAAATGCAGCATTCAATCTATTAGTAGTCTTTGTCTTGCTATAATATAAGTAGTTTGTTGTCACCAGAGAGATCCCAGGTGTATGATTTCTGTACAGAAAAGCCACGGTGCCTGGAGCTTTGCAGAAATAATTGCTATCATTCTCAAGTGGCATACTGATGCTGTGGTGCCAATTAGGGAAAATATAGAAATTGGGTAAAAACAAAAGAATGTTGTAAATGTGTAATAATTTCTTAGGTTTTATACCTAACATGGGTATTTTTCAGATTAATTCTGTATACAGTAAAATGTATATCTTGTACTCTCCTAGGGAAGTGTCTTTTCCTGTCGGGGCTCAGTGATGTGCAGCTAAACCATTTAGATGACCATGCTCTTCCCGAGAAGTACGGTATTGGCTTCACCAACATGGTGGAAAGAACTACTCCAGGGAGCAAGGACCTCTCTAGGTGAGTGGGATCTGTCTAAAGGGAAAAAATAAAAACATTTTGCACAGATAATAAAAATATTAAAAACAAAATATTGATTGCCTTTTCTGTCTACAACCTCTTTCAGTAAGGAGTTTCGTGAAGGAGGAAGAATCCTGTTACAAAAGCTGCAAAAATACAAACCACGTGTAGCTGCTTTTAATGGAAAATGTGAGATAAACCCCTCTCCTTGCACTGCAAGCTATTATAGTATTGTTCTCGTCTAGCGTTTAAATAAGTTTCAGACATAACTTTTTTTCTTCCTTTCAGGTATATATGAAATTTTTAGCAAAGAAATTTTTGGTGTCAAGATCAAAAAATTTGAATTTGGAATCCAACCACACCGAATTCCTGAAACAAATACAGTCAGTATACTCAATTGAAACACTATCTTCATTGTATAAAACAATATCCATACTTATTTTTCTCTTTTTATGTTTTTGATTTCATTTTAAGGGGTTATTCAGGAAGGCTTAAGAGATTTTTCCATAAGATATACCATAAATGTCTGATAAATGCAACTATTTTTACAATTATTGCACTTTTTGTGACTATCTGTTCCCGCTGACAATACAACGTATGACTCGGTGTTGTGGTCTAGATTTTATGAAAACCGCATAAAACTCGGCTACACTTTTTTCATAACTCTCATAGAAGTAATCAGATTTATGAAAACTGCATTCTTAGTTCTATACTGCTTACATAAAATCCTGCCGACTGTCTGCATTTGACAGGGAGCTAGGAGAAGCGGCATCACTGCTCCATTTTACCAAGAAATGGTTTTCTCAGTGGAATAGGCCGACGTTTTTTAGACGTTTGTGGCATAGCCTGTGGATATGCCACAAATGTCTTTCATGGGAAAAATCCATAATAGGCTTTTCATCAAGATTAAGACCTGCTGTTATTGGATCTGCAGCTCCAAAGCCTAGTCATGTGTCCCACAGCTGACAAAGGGTTGGACATGTGTCCTTCTTTCAGACGTGGAAGATCTGGATGCAGAACTCCCTAGAATTAAATCCCTTATACAAGACTGTTTTAGCAGGTTATAAAAATTATTTTTCCTCTTTGGGTTATATTTCAAAATTAGTGTTTTCACTACCACAGTAGGACTATACAGTTATATATTTTACAAATCAAAACCACAAGTTAATGCATTAATCGAACTCCAAAACAAAAAGATGACCATTTTATCCAAAAATCTGCATGAAACAAATAAATATAGAGATACGTACACAAATGTATGTAACCAGGGATACAGAATGTGACAGAATGGAACACAACCATTAAATAAATATTAAAAATATCCTCATTAGAATTGAAATGGAAAGGGGGGAATGTAACAATGTTTCAATGTGTTCTGTGTGCGACAGTGTAGACTAGAGAATGCTATTCTTTTGCCGTGACAGATTTATCACTTTGATAAATCTAGCGCAGTATACAACTATCTAGTCCTACTTTTAGTTGGTCTACAGTGTCACAATATGGCACACCTTCTTAATTTTATGTGGTGCACACATTATCTTTTCCAGAGACCATGCCCCCCGTAAGTTGGGCTAGTTTGAAAATTGACAAAATGTCCAAAACGTTTGATAAATGCAAATTATGCCAGACTTCTTGCATGAAAAATTCCACCACAAAATGTTGTTGTAATAATGTTCAATTTTGAACTAAGGAAAAGCACAGCATTGACAAATGGTTTCAACTAAAAATAATATAGAGGTTGTGCATATCCAGCAGCACAGATTAAGTACCAGGCTTGGTTGTCCAGTAAACATTTCGATTGGACTGCCAGTAATCTCGCCTGTTCTATTTGTGGATACAGGTTTGTTACGTCATGCCTTCCTCAAGTGCTCGGTGTGCACAGTTTCCTCGCGCTCAAGACAAGGTTCATCACTACATCAAGTTAAAAGATCTGAGGGACCAACTGAAGGGGGTTGAGGGTTCCCACGAAGTTCAGGAGGTGCAGTACACGTTTGACTTGCAATTGGCGCAAGGTATGTGAAAACAACAAGTTTAGATATTTGCAAAAGTAACCATACATAGTTTTGTCAAATTGGGTACCAGGTTGCTGTACTATTTATGATACAATGCAGATCTATTTATTTACCACATTTGGTTTCTAGACAATGTTCCCTTTCTCTCTTAGAAACTTGAGATATTAACATGTTGTCTTCTATTGTACAGAGGATGCCAAGAGACAGGCAGTAAAGGAGGAGAAGTATGATCCTGGATATGACACTGCAGCTTTTGGGCCTGCCACTGAAGATGCCCCCAGTGCCGAGGGTGGAACTAGTAACTTGCCAGGCCCTGCAGGTAATGTATACAATGAGAATACTATTGCTGCATGTGAAAACAAAATTTGATTCAAGTGGCTTTTGGACAGCAAGGAGATGGGCCGATCATTGGACCATAATGATTACTTGATTATATTGGAATTTGTGGAATTCTACCCAATTTCTCTATACCTTTTTTCCTATAAAGTGCTCAACATGGGAGAATTTAGAGCATTACATAGAGGCCATTTTGTTGCTGTGTCTCCTCTATGCACCCCTCATGCATACGACCGTACTTTATGGCTGTGTGCATTAGGCCTTAATAATAAAGATGAGAAGGTTGCAGCCCTGGGGTTCTGGGTTAAAGTCCCGTCCAGGTCAACATCTACAAACTGTTTGTATGCTCTCTCCATGTTTGTGTGGGTTTCCTCCCACATTCCAAAACATAGGTTGATTACATTGTGAGCGGCATTGGGGACAGGGACTGATCTGGCAAGCTCCGTGCAGTGCTGCGTAATCTGTGTGCGCTATATAAATAATGGAATTATTATTATTAAGGTTTTTCTCGGGTAGAAAAACAAAGCGATTTTCAGCTTGTGTTTATTGATGACTTTCCAATGTTCTCTGTGTAAAGGCCAAACGGTATTATTGCTGTTACGTGATGCTGAAGTATTAATTGTCTGTGTGGAGGGACCAGCACTTGGCCCAAATGAAGTAAATTTGTTAATATAATTTTAACAGTAAGTGTTTTCTCTGTGTTTATATATAGCGCCCTGCAACCCAGAACAACCCGGACAACCTGAGAATGGGCAATGGATGCCTCCGCCCGTGGCTGAACAGATGCCTACATTTAATCATAGTGATGGTCAGCAGCAGGAAAATGGGAGTGTTTGAGGACCAGCGATCCCCCAAGCTATGCAAGCATACTGCAGTTTTATTGCAGTGACAAAGAACTGAACCTCAGTTGTAGAACTGATGCCTTTTTGTTCTCATTTTACCTCTGATCTTATTCCTAGTGTATTCATTAATAGTAGCTATTACCTTCAAAGTAGGTAGTTATATTGAAAGATTTGAACTTTTCTAGACCATTTAGTGCGTAGACATTATTTTTTTATGTACCTCACCTTTTTTATGCCATAGTTGATGTTTTTTGCAGTTATTCAACTGCATTTTATTGTATCATTCGGGGGAAAATGTTATCTGTTGTAGCTGCCTTTTGTATGCGTTGGTTAAAAGGTGGTTCTGTAAATGTTGGATATACTTTCTTTTAAAAAAAAAAAAAAAGTTTTTCTGCTTTGTGGAGGAGAGGCTTGGCCCATTAGTAATGTGCCGTGCCTACCAGGACAAGTGCCAGGTATGTGTTTATTTGTATGCTATACAGTAGTTGGACACCAGTTTAGCTACATTTTTAACTCCTACTTTAAGATAAAATAATAGATATTGCTCCATGACTGAAGTAACATGATCATGACAATTTTAATTTATTATTTTACTACGTTTCTATACTTGAAGAATCGACGTAATCAGATCCAGTGGCAAGGATGGAATTATTTATTGTTGCTGTATGTGACTGACTGCAGTGTGAATGATATTCTCAAATTTTAGATAAGTTCAAATGATGTCACAATTCCAGTTCTTTTTTTAACAACTTTTCTTCTGTAAATCTGAGGTCACAGCTTTTTTTTTTACTCCTTTATGAAGTTTCAGCACATACAAGAGACAGTATAACTAATGTTACAATGAGGTGGTTGTACTTTGTTGTAGTTCGTACACATTCTGCAATATTGAAAGAAAACCTGTCTCCATTAAAGTGGTGTCTGGTCTTTGGCCACCATGTATAGAGCTGAGGTAGCTAGCTGTGCAGATTGATGTATTGTTTTGTGGGAAAAGATCCAGTATAACTTTATCTTTTATCCATTTTCATCTATATTGCTATGCTCAAGTCAAGGAGGTGGCCATATTAGGTTTGACAGCTAACATGTAAGCACAACCATAAAGAGGTAGCTCACAATCTCTAAAAGAACCATCCCAATGTACAAAATCTTTTCCTGAAAAACTATATCAATCTGCTCAGCTCCTCCAGCTCTTATAACATGCTGCACACACTACTGCATTTTTATGGTGACTGGTTCCCTTTAAAAGGAACACTAAACCTAGAAATTAATTCCTAATCTATCAGTTGAAATAAGTTCCTCTGAATGACTTGGACACAAACTGTCTTGAAGGGAGCACAATGGTTAGGGCTTTAAAAACATTTTTTAATGTAATTATTGGGGGGGGGGGCTATGCAAACAAAAATGTATACTCCCCCTCCTACAGCAATCCTATTCACCTGTGGCAGTGCCTGTCATGGCTGACCCCTTGCTCCACCCAGTTGGCTTACAGGACCTGAGAAGGACATGGCTGTTCTGCAGACACACTGAAAATGTTTTTAATTTACTGTTATAATTTTACTATGAGACAAAGGACCAGGGTGAAGGGATCTCCATATCAAAGGACTTTCTCAAAGTTTCATCTAGACCGACAGTCATCTACTTGACTGTCATGACTTTAAAAAAAGTTTTGGGAGTGGCATAGTTATAGAAATAGTTATATTATTTTTTTTTTTTTTTACAGTAAGGCCAAAATACTTGTGTGCTACTTGGGGAGGGTATGGGTGCGGTGGAGTTGGTCCAAGGCTTTAATAATAATGGCCCAAACTGGTCCATCACATGGCACCCCCACTGGCTGGCTGTTATGACCACCAGATCACCATATCTGTACAAGGTACAGAGCCATAAGCGGAAACCTCCAGACTTTATTTTGTGGGACTTCTTTTTAGCTCACATTTAAATTAAGTTTTTGTAGGCTGAGCGACTAATTCTGTCAAAATTTCAAAGAATAAACTTTTATTTGCTGAAAAAATACCTTTCGAATCCTACCAAGACAAGATTTGGCAGATGTCCAATACGGGTCATTCTTTACGATTCATCATGGTGCTATGTTTGACAGCAGTAGAGTATCATTATATCATTTGAATTATGTTTATTTTTCCTTGTGACTGGCAGTTTCCTTGTTTGATATGCTATGTAATATGATGTACACAAACTGTTATGGTTCAGGTCTATTTTTTTTTTTTTTATATAAATTTGTGATTTGTCTTGAAGCAAAAAAAAAAGAAAGCAAAAGTAACTAACAGATTGGAAATGACGGGCCCCTTGGCCTACATGCTATATGGTTTCATTTACTTGAATTAAATATGAAAAGGACAGCAAAATCTTGTGTGTTCATCACTTCTTTGCACATAAACAGAAAGTAAATGACTACTTATATATACTCAAATGTATCTTCTTGGTACATGTACATGTACTGGTGCTCTCCCCAGGTATCCACTGCTGTTGCCAGCTTCTTATCAATAATGTTTCTTCAATTTTTACACCTCCCGGAGACTTCCTTAGAATTCTCACCAGGAAACATACAATACCCATCTCTAATCCAAATTTTGCTTTTAGAATTTTTTTGTGACATGCCTATGTAATTCCTGCCTTAAAATGATTAACCCTATTTACCAGCCTGATTTAGATCTACATTTCCAAGCTTATTTTTTTCACCCTCCCCTTCCAAATGGCAGTGCTTTTTATAAGCCATATAAGGGCGGGTTTTCTTCTTGTATATCTTCCGATATTTGTTATTGGGGGCCTCCTTCCTCTTAAAATCAACATGCTATTGAGACAAAAGGACTCTGCAGTGCACTTTCCCTCCATCTGTGTGTTGACAATTCCTCTGCTGCCATGAGATTACATCAGACAGAGAGGGGAGAGATGTGATCATGCAGTGTTACAGCCTGTGACGCTACAGCACAGAGGGGCTCTGGCAACAACCCCAGTAGCCCTTCAGACTTGGCATCATTTTAAGTTGATTTTAGAAGGAAGTAGGGCACAGATAACTAATATAAGATTACCACAGTCACAGTGCCTGCTGTATCCATGCCTGATGGTAGATCTCATTTACGTCTTGGTTTGCATGATGGAAACCAGTTCATCAACTGGTAGGGAGTAGTAATGGAGAGGATTCACCCACTGCTTCAAGGTACAGGAATAAATCCTGCACTCCCTTTTCATGTACTGAATTGCATCTGTCTCCCTAATTAGGATGTGAAAGGATAATGCATTGGAGATTGGTTAATAAAAGTTCCTATATTAGGCACTAGTGTTTCCATGCATTTATTTTAACTCTCAATACAAAAAAAACTTCAAAGGAGATCCAGAGAAAGAAGCTACCATCACACATTTCTCATAATAAATAAATTATAAAATCCAATCATGAGCTCATACTGGCATTCCCCCTAGTCTCTGTATGTATATTCAAGAGGTTACCTAACGTAATTTATAAACTAAATTAAGAAAAGCAGGAAATCCAGCCGCTGATTAGCATAATGAATGTAGAAAAAGAATTTTCTAAAGTTTAAATTAAACAAAATTTATTTGAGAAGACATCAAGTATTAATGCTTAGAAACAAGACAATATCTACTTAGATGCGGTGGATCCGAAATTTCCCAGTGGGGTCAGGAATAAACCATTTTTCCCAAAGCTTATAGTGTGAGCAGGAGGACCTCCATGGTTTGTATCGGCCATTCCAGTGAAGCAGCTTTGCGTCCTGAACCACATTCTGGGAAAGCTGCTCATCCGGACTCAATCCTATGGTATATAAATGCCATAATAATCTGTATATGTTCTGCAACATAACCAATGCACATCCACCAAGTAATAAGCCTCCACATTTTCCATACCTCAGGCATAGCTTAAGGTGCCTTCGGCACTGAATTTAAGCTACTGTACAATTATTATGCAAGATTATCACTGGGAATGCTATTCTTTCTATTCTGAGGAACTCCTGATGCACGTGCACACTTAGGTTTCAGCCTCTTGATGTAGCCGGCAGGGTCCTGCGCAGCGTTTTTCTCTACGCCAGGCCTTGCCCTGATAAATATCCCACTTAGTCTCTTCTATTTTACTGTATAACATTGACTCAAACAGGAAATTTTGAAAACTGCCTATGACCAGGAAAACACAGTGATTTACAGTGCATGCATAGTGGGTTTGTGTTAAATAAATTACAAAAAAACCTGAAGCAGAAAATGATTTACACAATGGCCCACTGAAAACAGTGCAAACGGCACATTTCTGTTAGACTTTGCATGATAAATTTGGCGACAATTTCAGTGCAGAAATAAGTGTCTCACCAAGAGAGGCACTTATTAAAGGGCTTGTCCGATTGCTTTTAAAATGTAGGAGCCGGGCTGGGGAGGGAGTTAAAACAAACAGGGGCACAGACTTTGAGACGCCAGCACAGAACACCTGGAACTACGGAGGAGGTGAGTACAGGTTTTTTTTTTTAAATCACTCCTCAGCCCGGGTCCAGAATTTTATTAACAATCGGACAACCCCTTTAAAAACTTGTTCATGCAGTTTGCACCTAAAATAACATGCAAAGTCTGACAGAAAAATGGCGAATGGCCCTAAAACTACTTCAGTGGACTAAGTCAGATGGACTCTCACAGTTAGAAGTGACTGTGCCAAGACCCTCATAATTTACATTTAATTATGCAATTCATATTATGAATATTTACATGTATCTTGGCACTCTCTGTTATATAATTGCAATTTATTCAGTGTCTTGGATTATTTTAGTGATATAAATAAATAGTAATGATATAAAATGTATGAGAAATAGAAAGGAATATTTACCTAGGTGGCGTATGTGCCAGGCTGGAGCAATAACAGAATGTTTTTCATGGAAAACAATCAGCATTGGGGGAGTACTTACTCCGCCACCAATGGTACTGCTGTAAAGATTCTCTCTGAAAATTAAAGCGAAGTATCATGTGTCAATATTTGGACCCATATATATGGCCGTTTTCATATGTTCTTGTGAATGCAGCCTAAAAAATAGCAGTACTTTCCACACTTTCTGTTAGAGATTCTCTAAGTATAGTATCTTATTTTACAAAACCACATTTCGGAAATGTTAAATTTCCAACTTGACAAATGGATTAAATAACTTACTCCACGTTTTTCTTCATCCATTTCTCCAGTTTTTTTGTAATGTGCTGCTGTCTCCACTCAGTCATGTTTGCTACAAATACACCAGGGTTGAAAGAACATGTACTTGGGCTGATTCCAAGTTTCTGAATAGTCTTCTTTCTATAGTCAAGGAAACCCATATAAGTGTTCTGCAAGAGAAGGATATAAATAAGCGTAAGGCCCCGTGCACGCAAACAATTGGGGGCTGTTGCTACGGCTGCACAATCTTCGGAACATACAATCAGCATATGTGGTTGTATGCTCTCCTGGGCCACATGGTCAATTACAATAAGCCTAAGGGTAACATAACGGGCTCTTTTACTAAGGGTCCGCGGAACACACAAACGGATATTCCGACCATTACGGTTTTGCGCCGCATTTAGAAGGGGATTGTGGCGCACATGATCGGATTTTGGGGCGGGCCGTCGGATGATCCGACAAATTCGGAATGAAAACGGGATTTAACATTTGAATTTGTGTTGCAAGCCATGCACCGGGAAAAAGATGGTGAACTCTGGCGGACCTGAGCGGGGAAGCGAAACAAGCGGGAAATCAGGCGCGCGATCTTAGTGAATCACGCTGGAGTCCATGATCGTCGGGCAATGCACAGCTCGGATTGTGCAAGGGACGCATAAGTAAATGTGCCCCAATATGTGTAGAATTTCAGAACAGATAGTGGCTAACCCCTTTAACTGCACCTCAACCAATATGTGTGCATGTGCCCACATTGTATTAGCCCCATGAGACCTATATGATGCCTTATCTTTCACACCTGTATCCCTACTCTTTGGATAACTTCTTGGAGTGATGGCAAGTCACAATCATCAGAAAATGCGGCAATGTGTCCTGTTGATATTTTAGTGTTATAAAGTTCCTGGATATCTCCTGTGAAAAAAAAAATAAAAATAAGGTGTCAAAGTATAATAGTATTTGTGAGCATTTACAGTATCAGAGGAAACAGCAAATGTAGACTACAATAAAGAAAAGTAGTTGAGACCTTAGATCAGGGTGCAGGATATGGACCCTTTGCATGGGCTGATGAACAGGACAATAATTGGGAACAGATATTCCTAGAAACATTCATTTCTGACCATTATCACCCTATATATATATATATATAAAGCATGCTAGACATAAACAATACACGGTAGCTGGGACCCTCTTACAGATTTTGTCTTGGTTTTGTTCCACCCATGCTCCAAGTCTTCTGTATTCAAAAGTGGATACAGAACGTCTTCTTTTTTTGTGAGGCAACACTGTTTTTACTGTGGGGATTTTTTTTTTACTATAAGCATAAAGGTTATGGAAACCTTATTATGTTATGATCTATGCAAGGCTTAAAATCAATCAATTTTTCATCTAGGGACAGGGAGTCTGAGCTCAGCATCACACTGCAAAATTTCCCCACCCACAAGCCAAGAGAGAAATGCAACCAACATTGCCAGGAGTAAAATGTTCCCTCAATAGAATAAATGGTAAATAACATGTAAACACTGTGTACACTGAGATGACTTCAGATTTGCAATGAAAAATCAGGCAAAAGGAAAAAAGAATTGAAAAAAAATTAAACAAAAAACAAGTGACCTACCTAAAACAATGACATCATCATCCAAATAGACTACTTTCTCATGTTCGGAGGCAAGTAATGGCAGATAAAACCTTACAAAATTCAGCTGTTTTGGGGGGCGTAGTAGAGGAAATAAAGATATAAAGATTGAGCTTAACATGTAATAAAACATTTAGCATGATATAATGTACTGTATATAGTCTGCTACTGCTACAGATGTACCAAAATACATACCTAAAAGGCTTTATAGTTATTGATACATATGATATCTTTATACTTTTTTTTATCTTATATGTAAGATATATTGCAGTATTGCTGTACTTGTGTATACATGAGGAAATTATTTAAAGGAAATCTACTAAAGTATTCACATTTGCAAATGGAGCGTAATGGTCCTTCCCATCTCCCTCAATGGTAATACTCCTCCCCCCCCCTTCCTTCCCGGCTCTTCCCCTTCCTTCTTCGTGCTGTAATATCCTGGCAGCAGGGAGTATTAGCACTGTGCTGGTGCAATATTTATGACAGATAGAGTGGGGGTGAGGGGCCAGAGGAGCAGGGAGCGTGTTACAAATGGGGGGCATGTAGCAAACAGAGCCCAGAGGGCATGTACATGTTTTAGATTAATTACAGAAGCTGTGCTCATAATAAACATATTACTTTACCAATACTTGATACCAGTCAGAATCACTAGTAGATTTTCTTTAAAGGGGCATTCTGGGAATATTAAAGTCATACTAACCACAGTGCTATAAATAAATGCATAAAACAAAACTTAATGTCATTAATTACAAAATGGAACTTAAATAGTATGCTTTTATGATTCACAAAATTTTATGGACATTCTAAAGTAGAAGGAATTATCTCCAAGATGTCCAGCAAAGGATACTATTACTCCCATGAACCCTCATTTACAGCTCCTCCCTCTCAGGCTCACAGTGATGATCTAACAGACCGTCCTGCTGTGTCACCATAGCAATGAACAAGCCTAGTGGGGAACTTGCAGGATTTACAGCAGTTTTCGGCACAAATTGAAATTGAAGTGTGGTTCTTATAACCCTATTCAAACATTCTATTTATATGGTTTGCTGAGGATGCATTCACATGGTGCGTTTTGAGATCCAATCCAAAGGCTCCAACCGTGATCACATGCTGAGGTAACATTATGTTTCAGTCAGGTTTGCTAAACACAATGAAAACGCAGCTCAACATAGGATCACAGGATAAGACTTTGGAGTACGGCGCAAAACGGAATCAAAACGCACTGTGTGAACAGGGCCTTAGGATACATTGTTCAAAATTTGTAATCAGAAATTGTAAACATAATCATATTCAGAAAGTAGAGTTACCATATTCCAAGATGAAATAGCTTGTTTTTATCATTACATGTTTCAAAGTGATCAGATCTATAAATGATCATCTGTTTATAAACTTTAGTACTTACTGGTTGAAGAAGCTCTGGGATGGCTGCATCAGGGTGAATTTTTCCTTTAAGAACCATGGGGTTAAACTCCACAATTTTATACTGTATTTCAGACAACTGTGTTTCTTCAATCCATTTTCTGAAAAATACCATTACCCAACTGAATATTCCTATACAGGGGATTGCATAAATGATAAAGAATGTAATACTGATGATATTTCAAATTATGTCTTATTACCTGATATGAATCAAGGAGTTTTTCAGACCAATAATATAAAATAGCACATTGGCATTAGTGTTGCTGTAGATGCTATTGATGGCAGCTATGGTGGCACCCAAGCGGCCTGCAGCAGCACAAATAACAACAGGAATGACATCTTCCTCCTCGTCCTCTTCAACTTCCAAAGCAACATCTACAATACACATTTATGTAAGCTCATTTATAGGTCATGCAGAAAACAGCCATTACTCCACAGTGAACAATGGTATGAACTGGTGTTTTCTTAGAAACCATTAGGAAAATGATGTTTTTGTTTGACAAACAAGATATAATTTTGTACGTACCTTCATTTTCCTTCAGGGCAGGTGCCTTATAGATTGTACTATACCATATTGCACAAAACGTCAACACAAGCAGAAACAGCAAAATGTGATTGACTGAAACAAAAAATATAAAATCTGTAACAGATAATTACAGTGTTTCCCCGAAAATAAATCAGTGTCTTATATTAATTTGTTCTCCTAAAGAGGCACTTGGTCCTATTTTCAGGGGAAATTTTTTTTCCATGAACAATAATTCACATTCATTGTTGAACAGAAAATAAGCATTTATTTATATACAGTAGTCATGTAACTGGTATTTATGAACAAAAAGCTACATTTTTTATATAAAGACCATCATGTCAATACATCATGTCAATAACTTCCATAGCATCCTTATAACTCTACAACCTCTAAATTTCATGCTTAATTTCTTGTGATTTCATTTCTTTTAGAATCATTGGCCCTGACATCTAAATATATATTTAGCAATGTCAGTTTCTTGTTTTTCAGGTACCTGCTTGGAATACATCATATGTAGTACTTTGTAGTACTTAATCAGGCATTGTTACACTGATCATCTATACGGTGGATGGAGCTAGAAGCAGAAGGATCTGTCCATTTTGTAGAAGAAATGCCAGCGCCATTTATTTGAAAGGTAGCCAGGCTGCAATACCCTTGCTCCAACACGAAGACAAACCTTTTGTCTTAGAAAAGGTAACTAGAACTGCTGAGCGGTGTGGAGTCAGACCCACTGATCACATACAGATGACCTATCTTGAGGATATGATATACAAAGGTGTTGTGAATGACATCTTATATGGGGCCTTGAGCCAGCCGTACAAATTGCCCCCATATAGCGCTATTGTGCATGCTCACAGTGTGCAAATTAAAGAGCAAGTGGTTCAGAAATGTAATTGACATTGTCAGCTGCCATTTCTGTCCATAAAATGGATGCAAATAGAAGGTCATGTGATTGTAACTGCCCATGAACAATTGCCCTTCTAGGACCGTATGATAGCATTCATGAATACAAGCTTTAAAGAGGACCTGTGACCGCGGAAAACCCACAGACCAAATGTGCCCCCCATAATCCTCCCCCCAGCCCCTTTCTCCCTAGCCGTTTTTTTTTCTTAATTTATGTGAAGTAATTGATTTAAAACGATCCGACCTCTTACCAAATAGAGGTCGGATCGTGTATCTGGTGTGCTTGCAGTCAGCGTTATTCATTAGGGGGCGTGCCGACATACCCCCAGCACGCCCCTGCCAGTGGTCACATTGTAGAATGTGCAGCCGTAACCTGGCTTATTCACATTGCCTGCCGGCTTCTCGTACAATGTGTCCGAAGGCAGGGGCGTGCTGAAGGTGTGTCAGCACGCCCCCTAATGAATAACGCCGACTGCAAGCACACCAGATAAACGATCCGATCTCTTATTTGGTAAGAGGTCGGATCGTTTTAAATCAATTTACTCCACACAAAAATTTTTTTTTTAAAATGGCTAGGGAGAAAGGGGGAGGATTATGGGGGGCACATTTGGTCTGTGGGTTTTCCGTAGTGACAGGTCCTCTTTAAGGGGTTGTCTGGGAATACTTATTTTTTTAATTTATGGGAAGGTTATTTTTAAATGTTAAAAGGACGTTTACTTACCTCTCTCCTTGTTCTCCATCACTGGCGCCCGTCACTGCCACCCTCTGATTTTATACAGAGGCCAGTGCCAGTGCATGTCTACAGCTTCTGTTTACATGCAGAGGCCAGTGGTGAAGCTTGTAAACAGAAGCTGTAGACGTGTGTTGCCACTGGCCTCTGTATAAAAACAGAAGCTGAGAATGAAAGCTGCAAGTGAATAGAAGAGGGGAGACGCAGTGACAGGTATTTTACTTGTGATTGTGTCACACGCGACCAGATTGTGGCGCAACTGCGCTGGCTTTCATGCGACAGAAATTGGGGCACGGGCCATCGGACGATCTGACTGATTCGGACTGAGCACGGGATTTAAGATTCAAATTGTATCGCAAGATAATGCACTTACATGCACCAGGAAGAAGAAGGTGAACTTCGGCAGACCTGTGCGGGGAAGCGACACATACAGGATATCGGGCACATAAGCTTGGTGAAGCCCGGCATAGAGCAATTCCGGTCAGACAATGCACTTTAGGGGAGCTCCGTGGACGGCTAAGTAAATGTGCCCCTATAAGTTCTTTTTTGCTTTTAAAGACCCCACACACATATATATAATAATCATGGACAAACCCTTGAAGGTCCTGCAAGGGTGATTGGTCATGGACAGATCCCATGACCATACATCAGCAGCCATTTTATGGACGGTAATGACACCTGATGAGATAAAAAACAGGAGGCTTCACGGTACATTTTAAGAAATCAAAGCAGAAGTTTTATTACCATCTATACTTGTGGTTCCTCTGGGGAATTTGTGTGTTATGACCCAACTTCCTTTTTTGGGTTTTTAAGTATGTTTTAATGCCTATAACAATAAAGTTTACCTTGTGTCATTCATACACATCTCCTTTTTCTTTGGTTGGGCATAGACATTAACTAAAGTATAAGGAATATTGTTTATTAAGCAGATAAGAGCAAGGAACCTCCCCGCTCCGTCTCTTAACACTTCTGTGACTGCTAATTCCTCATCCTTTTTGACTGCAATCAATACACCTGCTTTTTTAGCTTTTGAGTTAGACACATATACATGTGGATAATCTTTGTTTGCAAAATGTGGGACTTTCCCTTCCATAAAATGTGTCTCCTGGAGACAAATGATGCTGGCATTATGCTTTTTGGCATCTTTCCAGATGGAAGCTCTCTTATAGGGTGAATTAAGCCCTTTTGTGTTAAGGCTCATTACTTTCATTTCCATCTTAATTTAAACTTACGGATACTCTGGGCCCCTCTCTCCTTCCCTATGGTATGGTGATGATATGTGCTATATCGTGAAGACTTAACATTAACCCCTTACCGCTGAAGCCACTTTTCACCTTCCTGACACGGCCCTATTTTTCAAATCTGCCCTGTGTCACTATAAGTGGTGCAGATACAACAATGACTTGTATGAGCTGCAGGTATGATGTGTCTCGTGGGCACTCCTGGAATTTGGGGATGGTGGGACATGTTTTATACATATTTTCTACTAAATTTAGACAAGTGTGTATAGAGTCAAGATGGATGATTTATCCAATTAATATATCTTATAGTTTCATTGGGCCAAAGCTTGGCCAGCACGGGGCAGTTCATGTATGGTGTTTGCAGCAACTCTTAGGCCGTGTATACACGTCGTTTGCTTTGTGTTTTGAAACGCAATGCACAGACTCCTCCAGCGATGACATGTTAAGGTAACACTGTGTTTCCATAGTTTTTAGTAAAAGTGGGTCACACGTCAAGTGGGTGTGTAGGGGGCGCTCATCCCGAGCACAGCTTAGGGTGCGTTCATACGTTCAGCATTTTTCAGATACAGTTTTTGATGCCCAAACCTGGAGTGGAATCATAATAGAGGAGGAGCAGCACTTCTTAATGATAATCTTCACTCATTATGATCCACACCTGCTTATGGCTTCAAAAACTGGTCGTGTGGCTGCACCCTAAGGCCGCGGTCACACGTACCGCTAGGCGTCCGTTCATAACGCGACGCTAGCGCACAGGGGGAGGTCCTCGGCCCGAACGCACATGCGTTTCCACCTCAGCTAAATCACACTTCTATCAAAAGCGACACACACACAATTTCTCTCCACTTTTAGCCTGATATCTATTCCTATAGTTCATAAGAATAAATATTGTGATCTCCTTTAAAAAACCAATGCCAACCATAAGCATAATTAGCAACCAGCCTGTAAGCTTACTGGATTAATTTGGGTGGCCTTTGACTATCTGCTTCAAAAAGTAGAGTAAACTTTAGTAGTATCTAGACCTACTATCTTAGAAATTGAGAATTCTTGAATCTTTTTCAAAATTTTTTTTGCCAAATTAAACTTTTTTTCATACCTAAAGCTAAAAAACACAAAAAAGACAAATCATCTCAAATAATTCCAAATTCTAATACTAATTTATTTTAAAAGGACATGTGTCAACACAAACCATACCACAACAAAACAATTCATCAAAACTCCAAAACAATCCCCTGGATATGAAGGTTCTCATAAAGCTATAGCCACATGCAACATATCCAACATAACACTCACCTGAAATTATTCTTACACTCAACTACCTATAACATCATCACTGCACATACACCTCACTCCATGGTGGCACTTACATGACGAACATTCTTCGCGCACATTAAACATGGCACGGACATTTAAGCAACGTTAGTGTATACATACTGTGATTGATATGTCTAAATTCCTGTCTTATTGACCCCCGTTATTGATTTAATGAGACATGCGATAAGCGAAAGCTTTTACCAGAAAAGTCCCAAGATAATTAAAATAGCAACAATCGGCATCTCGTGTTCCTGTAGAACAATAAATGACATATTTGACATTGGTGCATGCTATGGTGGTCAACACCCACAAGCCACTGGGAGCAAAACCATGCAGCAGCACAAACTACAAACAGGAAGACCTCTCCTCCCTCTATAGGTACAACAAAGGACCGGCCATCAAACAAAGAAACAACAACAATTACAATCTTACCAAGCAAGCAACCATCTACAATAACACACTTTAATGTCAAAGACCGATCATTACTGGCCCTCAAAGCCGCAGAAAACACAGCCACGCACTCCCAAACAAAAGCAGCGGAACAAAGTGTATTTTTTCACCTAGAAATCAATCGATCTCGAATACCATGAGGGTTCAGCTTTAAACAGTTTTGAATGAAAGACGTGTAGATATACTAAGTCACAAATAATCATACTTATCACGTACGATCCGAGTTTCATTCTATCATTCTACGGTCGGATTTGGAATTGCCACGGGTAGAGATTTGTTATTGGCACCCCCTCCATCACCCCCGACCTGACAAAGTAAAAACGGAGAACGGGTTGGTATGGACGCCCCGCACCACCTTTCCATTTAATTGGACCGACCCCTTTTGCCCCTTCACATAGAAGCCTAACGTCTAATAAACTTAACTCTAAAACACGTCACATACCAGAAGTATTTCTTACAGAAAAGACTAGAACATGCCTTCTTCGTTTCCTCTTTTTCCGTTGCGAAGCAGAAACAAGGCAAAGTGGATCAAATTGTGATTTGTACCTATAAACAAAAATATAGAATCTGTAACGATCATTAACAGTGTTTTCCCCGAAATAATCAGTGGTGTATTTAATTTGTTCACCCAAAGAGGCCTTGGCTTATTTTCGGGGGAAATTTTTTATTTTCCATGAACATAAGTCACATTCATTGTTGAACAGACATAGTATTTATTATAATACATTAGTCATGTAACTGGTATTTATGAACAAAAGCGCCTACATTTTTTATTACGACATCATGTCAATACATCATGTCATAACGTTCCATAGCATCCTTATCACTCTACACCTCTTAAATTTCATGCTTAATTTCTTGTGATTTTCCATTTCTTTTAGAATCATTGGTGCCCCAATATCTAAATATATATTACATGTCAGTTTCATTCTATGAGTCCTTCTCTTCATGTACCTGCTTGTAATACCTCATATGTAGTTACTTTGTAGTACTTAATCAGGCAGGTTGTTCCACTGATCAATCTATCGTGGATGGAGCTAAGAACAGAAGGATCTGTCCTTTTTATATGAAGAAATGCCAGTGCATTTAGTTTGAAAGGTACCCAGCTTGCATATCCCTTCTCCCGAACCGAAGACAAACCTTTTTCTTCTGAGCAAAGGTACTGAACTGGCTGAGCGTGTTGGAGTCAGACCCACTGACAACGGATACACCTATCTTGTGAGGATATGATTACAAAGGTCTTGTGTACGACATCTATATGTGGCCATGAAGCCGCCGTACAATGCCCCCATATAGCGCTATGTGTGCATCTCACAAGTGTGCAATTAAAGAGCGTGGTTCGAACTGAATTGACATTGTCAGCTGCATTCTGTCATAACAAGGAGTCCAATAGATGTCATGTGGATTGTAACTGCCATGACAAGTGCCCTTCTAGGACACTATGATAAGCAATCATGAATACAAGCTCGTTAAAAAGGACCTGTGACTGCGGAAAACCCACCACCATGATGCCCCCCATAATCCTCCCCCCAGCCCCTTTCCGTCCCTGCCGTTTTTTTTTCCTTAATTTTTGTGCTAAATTGATTTAAAAACGATCACCCTTACCAAATAAGGTCGATCGTGTATCTGGGTGTGCTTGCATTCAAGCGTATTGATTAGGGGGCGTTTGCATGCACACCCCAAGCACGCCCCTCCATCGGACACATTGTAGAAGAATCCTGCGAGCAACGCATCACGTCATCACTGCGTCTCTCCCACTGCGGACGTCACCTGGCTTAATCACATTGCTGCCGCTTCTCGTCGACAATGTGTCCGAAAGGGCAGGGCGGCATGTGGTGTGGTCGTGCACGCCCCTAAGGAATAACCGCCGACTGCAAGCACACAGATACACGATCCGATCTCTTACTTTGGTAGAGGTCGGACTCGTGTTTAAGATCAATCTTACGCCACCAAAATAAAAAAAATAAAATAAGGCCTAGGGAGAAGGGGGAGATATATGGGGGGGGCCATTTGGTCTGTGGTTTCTCGTATGACAGGTCCCTCTTTACTGGTGTTGTCTGGGAATTACTTATTTTTTTTCATTTAATGGGAGGTTATTACTTTAATGTTTAAAGGACTGTTTACTTACCTCGCTCCTTGTTTCTCCTCAATGGCGCACCTTGCACTGCCAACCCTCTGATTTTACGAGGCCATTGCCAGTGCATGTGCTACAAGCTTCTTTTTACTGCAGAGGCAGCGTGAGCTTGTAAACAGATAGCTGTAGACGTGTGTGCCACTGGTCCTCTGTATAAAAAACAGAAGCGAGAATGATAGCTGCAAAAGAATAGAGGGAGATGCAGTGACAGTGTATTTCTTGTGATTGTGTCACACGCGACAGATGTGTGGGCGCAACTGCGCTGGTCTTCATGCGACCAGAACGGGGCACGGGCCTCGGCGCTCGACGATTCGGACTTGAAGCACGGGATTAGATTCAAATGTAATTGCAAGATAATGCACTTATATGCACCAGAAAAAAGAAGTGAACTCGGCAGACCTGGGGGGGAAGCGACACATACAGGAGTCGGCACATATGCTTGTGAAGCCCGCATATGAGCAATTCCGTCATACATGCACTTCTAGGGGAGCCCGTGGACGGCTAAGTAAAGGTGCCCCTAATAAGTCTTTTTTTCTTCTTAAAGACCCGCACACCATATATATAAATATCATTACAAACCCCTTGAAGGTCCTGCAAGGGTGATTGGCGTGGACATCACAATGACCATACATCATCACGCAGCCCTTTTATGACGGTAATGACACACCTGATGAATAAAAGACGGAGGGCTCCACTGTACATTTTAAGAAATCAAAGCAGAAGTTTTAAATAGATTATATTACAAAAAACATGTGCCAATCCCCTTTAACTTCCCACGATATTCAGATATAACCATCTCAAGCACAGGTGGACCTCTAGCTTTGTATCTAGATTCAGTATCCTGTCCTCCTCCCACCCATGCGTGGGGCCCACCACTCATCACAGTTACTGTTAGGGCGCGCAGATTCCTAGCAGGTGATAGAAGACAAACTACTACTAAAGGACATTTTTATTCCTACTTTTTTAGGAATCAATGTCGATAATATGTTCTCATACAAACGCTCTGCCAGATACATTACAATTGTCAACATACTCATGTACTAGATTGTACATAAACACATACTGTTTAGCTTTAGAGATGTTATCATACAAGAAGTGAATTATTACACTTTCGTAAATAGCCATATATGTTACCTCCTAAAGTGGTATCATAGAAAGGTAAGACAATTAATATATATGCTTACTTAGATATATTATATGTGATATAGTGTACAAGCATATTCTCATCTTATGGAAGCTTACACAGCGTTTCATTTGGGTATGGCCACAGAAAAACCGTTTCCATCTATTGCTGGATTTTTTGCAACAAAAATTTTCTAAAATATTTTTACTCAATCAATTTGTGATATAAATACGAAAATGTAACTGATATGTCAATAGTAGTTATTTAATACTGTCCATTGGTGACATAATTGCCAGATCATTCCCCCTGTGTTGTTTTCTGTACACGCTCCTTTAGAGACTGTTAAGCCCAACACAAAAAAGGAGTAATGGAAGGTCTTCCATTCCCTCATAACGCTCTAGACTTTCCATTTTCTTCTGTTCATGTCCTGTTATTAAAGACATAAAAAAAACAGATTGCTGCCGCTATAACGGAATGTGTATGGAACGCTGAACAAGGTGTGAACTTATGCCTACTCCCAATGTCCAAAGATAGACAAAGACTAGCAGTGGGTCAAGTCATGTTGGTCTATTGAATTTGTTTTATTCACTTTCCATTTACCTAAAAACCCCGTTCAATGCTATTGACTATAATCCCTCTACTGCAATCATTAAAATTAAGCAAGAATTCTTTTCTGTATGGTATAACACACTAATACACATAGCTGAGCTAGTATGGAATCTAACCACAGCGTGTACTATTTTTTTAGGGCTAAATCTCATAAAGGTTTAACTTTATTAGATAAGCATTGCCAACAAAACTGAGTATTACTTCCGGTTACAGGCTGAATATACATCAATGTCCTTGAAGCGGCAAGAATACTGAAAATCTCTAAGAGTCCTCTCATTCTAACAGCGTAAATCTTTGGAAAAAAACACGTTTGTAATGCACAAGATGCAACGTTTTGATTCATGCTATGAACGAGAAATTTACTGTTATAACATTTTAAGGTCATGAAAATTAATTTAGAGGAGAGAAAATCCATTACAGCTGATTTCACATACCAAGCCTGACACTCAGCGCCAAATTTTCCTTATCGAGCTTCATCTGGGATTGGAGGAGAACAATGTCCACTGTGGCCTCAGTTCCTGTAACGGGAACAGACAATTGCGAAAGTTATCTTCCTTGGCTAAGGGTATCAGGTGATGAGACGGCGCTGACTGCCATCCGGTATTCTTCTTTGTTTCGCCAACCAGATGACTGCTCAGTAATATCTACATCGGCAGGCCCGACAGAAATAAATGATTCAGATGACACTGTTCCAACATTTGCAAACCCCCTTGTGGCTTTGGCAGATGGATGTTGGATTTCTGAATGGAAAATAACGAATATAAGCTGTGAAAAGCTTTAACATAACAACACTTTAACATTTCAAAAAAGAAACTAACTATTGGTATATATGATATGGTGACTATAACCTCTTAAAGATTTTGCCTTAATTGTAATAATTACTTTTGGCACATCCCACCATAACTGTTAGTTTGTCTGTGTGTTGTTTGCAGGCTTCGTTTGTAGCTATGTATTATTATAAAGGGGAACCTGTCACCAAGGCCCTCATTTGTCCAGAAAGACTGGTAAGACCATGTCAGTGCATTGCCAATATTCCCTTTTGGCTTTCTCTCTCAATTTTGCATTTAAAATATTTTGTTGTCATGTTTACTTATATTGCACCTTAATCACAATATCATGTCTCAGCAGTCCAGGTTTGTTTTTTATTTGGTTTAGCAGCAATAAAAAACTGTGACTATCCTTGTCTGCTCATCACTCCTCGCTCCTCAGCTCCACCACTTTTGCTCCTGTAAACTCCTCTCCCTCCCCCACTGAGTCAGCTCACCAGGCCTGTCAGCTCTGTCCTTGTGTAAAAAGTAGTGAAGGAGCAAGTAGGGAGGAGCTGTTACAGGAACCACAGGTGGGGCTTAGAGCTGAGACAGTGAGGGAGAACACAGACAAGTCCATGTATTTTTTAAATGCTTCCAAACCAAATAAAACACTTGACTCCAAAACAGGATTCTGTATCGGGTCATGAGCAATTTAAAACTGTAATAGCAAATGCACGAAAAGGCCGAAAGAAACACGTCTTCGCAAATAAGTTGTAAATGGGCTGTATGCATACCTGGTTTAGTGAGAATGAGATTCCCTTAAAGGGCACCTACCACCCCGATTCTACCTCTAAGGTAGAAGGGGTTAGTAGTGATGGATGGGACATAGGATAACCCCTTTTTTGGCTAACCCACGTCCCAAGTGTCTTTTTTGAAACTTTATTAATGTAATATTCTATTTTTTTATGTGGCTACTGGGCGTGGAGTAGCGGGACACTGAGGCTACGTCAGCAGGCGTTACTCCACGCCCCAGTAAGCCTACACGTATACGTTAACATCTTACCCGCCTACCAGGTAATCTTTCGGCGTGCATGCTAACAGGAGGCTACCTTCGCCGGGTCCCCTGCGTGTCTGCGCATGGCGCAGAACGCAGGCCTTCGTCTTGCACGGACCCGGGGGGTCGTCTCCGTGCCTAACTACTCTACTTGCTGCATGGCGTCTACCAGGGGACCAACGATGGCGCGAGCTACCAGGATGGCGCCGCCAGATACCCTGGTATGTGATAACCGCGTACTTGGGGCGTGAGTTCCACCAGCAACTACTGTAGCCATCAGTCTGGCAACTCTCACGCCCCCCATCCCAGACGCATGCAACAATTTCATATCATGTAATAACAGTTTTCTAAAAGACCCACGGACTGTGATGACTTAGCCCAAAAAGGGCTATCCTCACGGTCACATCCATCCACCTGACCACCCCTGTCTACCTTTCTATAGGTAGATTGGGGTGTTAGGTTCCCTTTAAGCTTGTTACTGGTCTGCTTGATTATACAACATGTTTCTCTTTATAAACCAACGCCGTCAAGAAACCGTCCACAGCATACATCCATATCCCGAATTGGAAAAATGCATGAGGCAGCAGCGGTTTCCTAGGATGAGGGGGAACCACTCTCACTTGCCACTCCTCTGCTTCATCTACTTTTCTTTGATTGGGCAATGGTGCGCCGTACTTCCTCTAGGGGAATGGGGGTACCAGAACCTGATGACAGGTTTCCCTTAAGAAGATCCTCCACATCCTCCTCTATTCCAATCTTGTGCATCCTTGATTGGGTGCAAAGCCAAAGGAAGGAGATGGTATGATGTACAAAGGTAAACTTTAATTGTTATAAGCATAAACATACTTAAAAAACCCAAAAAAGAAGTTGGGCATACCCCAAAACAAATTCCCCCCCGAGGAACCGACAAGTTGATAGATGTACAAAACCACCATATAATCACAATAAAGGGTAAGTAGAATGACAGTACACATAATATACAAAGATATGTAGGGCCACGGAGTTTTTTGAGTGATAAATAGGGCATATATCCTCAATGTTAAGAGAAGTAAGGCAGTCAAAAATGTGCAACACAAAAAGTAAGTGATGCAGCGCTACATTACCAATTAGGAGGGTGCAGTCTGGAAAGAGCAGAGACGCCCTGGGCTCCTGACATACGTTTGGTATAATGTGACTGTGGCATTTCACTTACCTGATGGATTTATATGGTGTTGTTTACCATCTAACCTGTGGTTCCTCTGGGGAATTTGTGTGTTTGACCCAACTGTCCTTTTTTTGGGTTTTTCGTAAGTATGTTTTAATGCTTATAAACAAAGAAGTTTACCTTGTTGTCATTCTACACATCTCCGTTTCTTTGGGCTTTGCCATGTACTTTTGGAATGGTGTACTACACTCCCCTATGGGTACATTGTGTACCCCCCCCCGATTTTTCTTAAATGCATCCTGGGATGGTTGATGGCCCCATACTGATTCGGGCTAGAAATTTCTGGGTCATATCCACAGGAAGCAGAACCACTGTTTCGTGTCATAGCTCGACATGTACCGAGATGGGTAACCATGCTCACTTTTATTCATCTTAATGCCCGGATGGCCATGAGCCAGACTGCGAGTACCAGATGCATTGCGTATGAAACTAACCTAAACACTGACTAATAAAGGATATCTACTGTCAGATTTGGTGGGACGTGGTCTTCCGGCCTCCTGAGATTCTGGAGCCGGTGGGCTGGCATCAGACAAGGCTCTGACTGCGTATAATTGCGCCTCATTAACCTGGACCCGTTGTCAGGCACTGAATGGGTTGGGGCATAGCAATTATTGCAGGCGTGGAGGGGTCGTAAAGGGGAAATTAATCGCAATGTGTGGCAGTTTGCTAGACATTCCAATTATTTCAGGGATTGTATAATAGAAAACTGTCATACAAAGCCTGATAAATATCCCCCCCCCACCCCCCCCCACCTTGAGTGCAGTCAGTGCCGCATCATGGACCCAGATTTCTGTTTTCCTTTTTTCTATGGGCCAGATTCCGCTGGTAGGGCTGTATGTGGATAATGGTTTATTACAAACTGCTGGGAGGCTGTATGGGTGGTATACGTTATATTACTAAGCTGGGGGGGGGGGCTGTATATGGGATACAGTATATTACTAAGGCTGGAGGCTGTATGTGGGATACAGTACATTACTAAGCTGGGGGCTGTATGTGGGATACGGTATATTACTAAGCTGGGAGGGCTGTATATAGGATACAGTATATTATTAAGCTGGGAGGGCTGTATATAGGATACAGTATATTACTACACTGGGAGGCTTATATGGAACGTTTGTACTAAGCGGGATTTGATAGGCATACAGTATAATTACTAAGGCTGGGAGGGCTTGTATATGGGATACCGTATATTACTAAGCTGGGGGCAGTCTGTATATGGGATATAGTATATTACTAAGCTGGGGGTCTGTATATGGGATACACTATATTACTAAGCTGGGGGAGCTGTATATGGGATGTAATATATTACTAAGCTGGAGGGGCTGTTCTGTTGTGTAATAGGGCGTGTGTATAATTTAATCGGGGGGTGAATAACGAGGCCTTTAAATATATGAGAGCAGGGTTTTATAAAAATAAATAAACTATATTCATTAGGGGATGCAATATATTTATATTGGTCAGGGGATCACTGTATATAAAATCATATGTAACATAATAACAGGTTGTACACACTCACCGGCCACTTTATTAGGTACACCTGTCCAACTGCTCGTTAACACTTAATTTCTAATCAGCCAATCACAGTGCGGCAACATTAGGCATGTACATGGTCAAGACAATCTCCTCAGTTCAAAACCGGCATCAGTGTGGGGAAGAAAGGTGATTTTGAGTGCCTTGAACGTGGCATGGTTGTTGGTGCAGAAGGGCTGGTCTGAGTATTTCAGAACTGCTGATCTACTGGGGATTTTCCATTCACACGCCACACCATCTCTAGGTTTACAAGAGTGGTCCGAAAAGAAAAACATCAGTTGAGCGGCATTTTCTGTGGGCGAAATGCCTTGTGTTATGCCAGAGGTCAGAGGAGAAGGTCAACTGGTTCGAGCTGATAGAAAGGCAACAGTGACTCAAATCGCCACCCGTTACAACCAGGTAGCAGAAGAGCGTCTCTGAACGCACAGTACGTCGAACTTTGAGGCAGATGGGCTTACAGCAGCAGAAGACCAACACCGTTGCACTCCTTTCAGCTAAAAAGAAACTGAGGCTACATTTGCACAACTCATCGCAATTGGACAGTAGAGGATTGGAAAATGTTGCCTGGTCTGATGAGTCTCGATTTCTGCTGCGCACATTCGGATGGTAGGGTCGAATTTGGCGTCAACAACATGAAAGCATGGATCCATCCTGCCTTGTATCAATCAGGTTCAGGCTGGTTGGTGGGGTGTCATGGTGTGGGGAATATTTCTTGGCACTCTTGGGCCCCTTGGTACCAATTGAGCTTCGTTGCAACCAACGCACCTACCTGAGTATTGTTGCTGACCATCGTCCATCGCCTTTATGACCACAATGTACCCAACATCTGATGGCTACTTTCACACAGGATAATGCCCATGTCAAAAGCTGGAATCATCTCAGAACTGGTTTCTGAGCATGACAATGAGTTCACTGTACTCAAATGGCCTCCCACAGTCACCAGATCTCAATCCAATAGAGCATCTTTGGGATGTGGTGAACGGGAATTCGCATCATGGATGTGCAGCCCAACTCTATCTGCGGCAACTGTGTGATGCCATCATGTCAATTGGACCAAAATCTCTGAGGAATGCTTCCAGCACCTTGTTAATCTATGCCACGAAGAATTAAGGCGTTCTGAAGGCAAAGGGGGTCCACACCGTACTACCATGGTGTACCTAATAATTGGCCGTGAGTGTATATTAGTTATAGGATACAATCATTACTTTTTGGGGGGTCTGTATTAATAAATTAGGGGTGTTTTGTATATATAATTGATTGGTGTGTGTGCATGCTATAATTCAGTAGAATATACGATATATAATGAAGGGATGTTTTATAATTGGGGGAGCGTACTGTCAGTTGTGGTTGTAAGGGTAATATATTTAGGAGCACAGGTGTTGTTATCCGGTGACTTTATACTGTAAGTGACTGTGGTATTTTAGGACACCGGGTAGAGATGCTGCACAGAGCTGAAGATATCTTGCCCGTGAATTCAGCATTGATACGTCATGTTTGGAGAACCCGAATAAAGTACTCTGATGGAAATGCTTGTCATCTATAAGTACTACTAGTTCCCACTAATTTCTCTCAGAAACCTGTTAGTCAGTCACACGGTGTCAGTGAGCTGTCTGTGTAAATGTTAATTGTTAGTAAATTTTTCAGCATTTACTGAACAGGAGCCGGCAATGGAACAGGAGGGGGGGGGGGCAGCATTTTATATTCGCCTCGGGGAATATATGCTAGAATTGGCTCTGAGTGCAGTCATTCCAATACTAGAATCTGCCATAATAATGACAGGCATTTTCATATTTTGCCACTGTATGTGACACTATGGTGCTATGTTGCTGTAACTTGTAACCAAATAGTTAATTTGTCCACATTAAAAATAAATAAGGATGCATTCACACTGGAGTAACACATGCTTTTTCAAATGCGTCACAACAGTTAGAGAGTTGCCTGATTATATAGGTGTTTACATAATTTTACAAGTGCGTGTGTTACATGTTTTTTCCACTGTGTTACTTGTGTATACTGTCACACACGTGTTTTGTAAACGACAACATTACCAGCTATGTAATCAGGCAAATCTCTTCTCTCAGCTGTTGTGATGCGTTTGAAAACTCATGTATTACTGCCACGTGTCAATGCACCCTAAAGGGTTTTTCCAGTTATACTAGAAACCCATTGTCACTGGCATATTATAAGAAAAAACAATGCAACTCTCATCCAATATTTCCATCTCCTGCTAGACCACAAGTAATGACAGTCATGTTTCTGCTTCCATACAACATACAGCCACATTGGTAACAGGAGGCAAAATGTGAGTATGCTACATACCAGCCGGATGTTACAAGACACAAGTCCGTTCTACAGGATCAGGGAGCAGCGCCCAGAAGGACCTGTTATTTTTATATAAGACTTGAAACAGCTTTAAACGCAGAACACAATGGGGCACATTACTTACACGTCCTCCATCCCCCGTGTGCGTTGTCCGACGAGGATTGATCTCCGCATTCACATAGCTCGTGCGCCCGATTTCCTGCATCCCTCGTTTCCCCTGCTGAGGTCCCCCGGAGTTCACCCTCTTCTTCCATGTGCACGTGATTGCTAATCTTGCGACACAATTTCATTTTAATACCGCGTTTGTCTGAATCATCAGGTCGTCAGAGTCCACGCCCCCTGATTTGTGTCGCATGCAAGCAGCGCCGATGCGCCACAATCCGCTCACTGCGAAACCCGAGGAAAATCGCTGTTCGACCCTTAGTAAATATGCCCCATGTGATAAATCTAAAACAGTTATTGTGTACTACATAAGATATGAAGTGTAATAATTTAAAGAAAATAATTTTTTTCTAACATTATAGATAATAACAAAAATCTTTATTTATAATCATATTCTCAGGTATTCCATTGGCCACAGATCACTTTTTACAGTTTGTGTTTTTACATGGAGTACAAATATGTAGACAATCACAAAATGCCATCAGTAAATCTTTGGCATGTAATATAAGTGTTACACTCCACCTAAATACATGTTGTGTGACCATAGCTGGGCATGGTGGTGACCAATGGCATGAATGCAGTGCCAGCACTGAGCATACCCAGTGCCCAGCTGCTGAGGGTTGTCATGAGTGATCCATAGGGCTGAGGGGGACTTATTTATATGATACCCATGAGGGGGCTGTACATAAATAAAATAACTGGGGCTGTTTTGTATGATAAACTAGGGAATATTTTAAGGAACAGGAGACTGTTTTTAGTTTCTTGATTTGTATTGCCGGCCACATGAGTTCACTGCAAAGGGCCTACTGAGGCTCTGCCGCCCAGGGCCTACTGAAACCTGGAGAGCGACCCTGCATGGAGGCACTCACAGCCTCTCAGTGGGCACCCTGAGTGTCACTCCCAGCAGGGACCTTCCTGCCATGACTCCTCATTCATCAGACCTTCTTCTCCAGACAGCAGAGCTTTTTTAAAGGGACACTCCTGATCTGCTTGGGACGCAGGAGGATCAGGAGACTGGACAGGCTGGATTATCATTGGACCCCGGGTCACAGAATCTATCAGTTCACGGACCCTGGAAGGAAGCCATTGATAATTGAATTTCACCTCCCTCCTGTCCTGTGATATGACTGAAAGCTGTGACAGAGGCGGTAGCATACGTTATTTGCTTACATTGCCATGTTGGCACATTGTGATAAATAAGTTGGCTTTAGCTGTAATTTGGACACCTGGATTGAAAAGGTTCACCATCACTCCCTGGGGTCCAACATAAAAGGATTCTTTACATTTCCACAGCAGCCATTGCAGATTCAGTAAGAGCCTGGCTGTACTCCTGGAGGAGTAGTATGTGACATTTGATGATAGTAATGTGACAGGACATGTCAGGAGCCGGCACTGTGTCATTGTATAGAGGAGCTACAGTTGCTCTGGCAGCCCTAGCGACAGCAGCCTGTCCCCGCTCCCCCCGCCGTGTTCCCTGCGGCCCTGCCTGCGCCCCCCCCGCCTCCCCTTCTGCGGTTGTGATTGGGATCAAGAGAGGAGGCGGCCCGGATCTGATGGCGGCTGATCCCGTCCAGTTAAACTGGAGCATGTGACCTCCTTTTACCGGCCCGTCCCGAGCGCCAGCACGGGCACCGCGCTGTGGCCATACGGGAGCTCATTATTGTCTTTTGGGGAGTAACGAGGGATAGCGGAGGAACTACAACGTCTATAACACAGGTGAGAGGCGGCGGGAATCCCGGGGAGGCCGCACCGTGTCCCCCCGCAGTGCAGGCAGCTGGGCCGGCACCGTGCTGTACCATGAGGCATGCCACCCTGCCCCTGGCATCATACCAGTCTCTCTGTATGCCCTGTCACTGATACAAGTGCTTGGCCTCCCTTCTTATTCACTAAAGTTTTTTTTATGTCTTTCTTATACTAAATCTTATATCTTTTCCCCCCAGCAACAAATCAGTGGTTCCTCCCAGAGTCAGAGGGACATCCCGCCAGGCTGTGCTGCATGGACTTGTATGTGATGGCCCCAGGGTCCTGGTGTTTGGAGGGATGGTGGAATATGCAGAATACAACAATGACTTGTATGAGCTGCAGGTATGATGTGTCTCGTGGGCTCCTGAATTTGGGGATGGTGGGACATGTTTATACATATTTTCTACTAAATTTAGACAATGTGTATAGTCAGATGGATTTATCCATTATATATCTTATAGTTTCCATTGGGCAAAGCTTGGCCAGCACGGGGCAGTTCATGTATGGTGTTGGGCAGCAACTCTAGCCGTGTATACACGTCGTTCTTTGCTTTGTTTTTGAAACGCAATCACAGACTCCTCCAGCGATGACATGTTAGGGTAACACTGTGTTTCCATAGTTTTTAGTAAAAGTGGGTCCACGTCAATGGGTGTGTAGGGGGCGGGCTCATCCCGAGCACAGCTTAGGTGTGCGTTCATACGTTCAGCTCATTTTTCAGATACAGTTTTTGATGCCCAAACCTGGAGTGGAATCATAATAGAGGAGGACCAGCCACTTCTTAATGATAATCTTCACTCATTATGATCCACACCTGCTTATGGCTTCAAAACTGGTCGTGTGGCTGCACCCTAAGGCCGCGGTCACACGTACCGCTAGGCGTCCGTTCATACGCGACGCTAGCGCACAGGGTGGAGGTCCTCGCCCGAACGCACATGCGTTTCCACAGAAACGCATGCGATCGGTTAACATCGCATGTGTTTGCTGGAAACGCATGTGGTTTCGGCCGAAGGACCCTCCCCCTGTGCGCTAGCGTCGAGTTATGAATGGACGCTAACTGTCGTCGTGACCGCGGCCTTAGGTGAAGACCCACGTGGCGTTTTAAGGCCTTTTTTTGGGCCGTTTTTCGTTTTTAGTAGAGCGTTTTCAGATCGGGAAAAAAACGCAGGCATTGTCATCAGTTTGAGTTAAGATAATTGGTCAAACCTGTCAAAAATGTATGCGTTTTTCACGATTTGAAAATCTAAAACGGCCTAAAAACGCCACGTGTGTCTTCACCCTTATAGCGCAATCGTAGGCAGCGCCTAGTGTAGAATTGGCTGTCTGCCAAATATATTAAGAGGCCTAAACAGTTTGATATATTGTTTATGGTAGGAAGGGGCAGGGATCCCACCAATAGACACTGATGATTCATTAAAACATCAAACTATATGAAAAAATGTAAGAAACCGTCTGTTTTTCATGGCTGCGTTTCGGCACACTCGTGTACAGGTAACCTCACCCAGTTTAGCCCCAGAAGCCAAGCCACGATAGGTCAGTGCAGGCGGTCCCCTACTTAAGGACACCAGACTTACAGACAACCCATAGTTACAGACAGACCTCTCTGCCCACTGTGACCTCTGGTGAAGCTCTCTGGATGCTTTAAAATAGTCCCAGACTGCAATAATCAACTTAAAATTGTCTGCAATGAAGCTTTATTGATAATTCTTGGTCCTATTACAGCAAAAAAATTTGAAACTCCAGTTGTCACTGGGGCAAAAAAAAAAAATTGTCGGGAACTACAATGATAAAATATACAGTTTCGACTTACATACAAATTCAACTTAAGAACAAACCTACAGTCCCTATCTTATATATAGAAAGGACCAGCGCTTCAGAAGAACGTAGCGTTGAAAAATATTTTTCTTTATTTACCTCTTTAAAAGCATATGGGGTGGCAGAGTGCACAACACAATGGTAACACAGGAAAATCCGACGCGTTTCGCTCAAGTGAGCTTAATCATGGATACAAACACAGTGGAATCTTACCTCCATTTAAACTCCGCGCTTCCTCTGCAGCGTGTGACGTCACGATCACGTGTCCGAATCACGTGACCAGACCAAGCGGCCACATGACCAGGCACATGACCGGGACAGACCCACCTCACAACAGGAGAACAGACGCGGTAAGCTAAAAACATAATTATATTTGTAAAAACAACCTAAAGAGGATACATGGGATAGGGAATAATAGTGTAAGTATATTCCGATATCTAATGTGGCAGAATAAAGAATATTATTCCGAACCCTACAACTATAATCCTACTCTTCATGGAAATTATGAAGTTTGGATATTATTAAGGATAAAAATGGGGGCAAGCTTATCTGACCTTGAATGTGAGACTATTTAGTTGTAGGTCTCTAGGAGCAATGTGTTTAAATCTATTTATTTTTGGGTCTCTATGGAAAAGACCGATTAAGGACCCGTATACATTCATGGCTGTATGAAATCCGATAGTACAATACGATATTCTTACCCAAAAAGGCATACATGGTAATCACTTAGTGATGAGGTATAAATAATATATGGCATGTCTTGTATACGAGGCGCTTGAAGAAATCTCTACAATACAATATTTTTACCCGAAAAGATACACATACTAATCTCTTAGTGATACGGAATGGAAAATAGCATGTCTTGTATACAAAGCGCAAAGAAAAATCCCTAAACCTTATTGCATAGACCCTCAATAACATAGAATTAGATCTTGTCTTAAGTTCAATCCCAGAGGTTGTGTGGTTTTTAACACAAACATCCAATAGGTTTCCCTACTCATTAGTTTCTTTTTAAAATCCCCACCTCTAGTGGGTTTTTTCACTTTTTCTATGCCCATCCATTTAAAGTGGCTCGTGTCTCCCTGATGGTACTCCCGAAAATGTCTGGAGGCTGCAGAAATGTTGGTTAGGTTTACATTCTTAATGTCTGAAAGATGTTTTCTAATTCTTACTTTAAGTGGGTTTGTTGTACATCCTATATATTGTTTACTACAGGAGGTGCATGTAATGAGATACACCACATAGGAGGTATTACAGTTAATGAATGATTGGATGTCATAAATAGTATTAGTCACACATGATGTAAAAGTCCCTATCTTGTATGTAACCCGGGGACTGCCTGTACTAATAGCCCAGGCTCCATCTAAAGTCTGTATCAGAGGTACTTTTAATCTTCCTACCCAACCAGTAGCGACTTAAGCATTTAAGAGGTTGTTTGGCAATTTTTATTAATTTTTTTATATATAGGAGATGGTACTTAATTTTAACTCTACTTTTATTTTTCTTTAAAGGCAAGTCGTTGGCTATGGAAAAAGTTGAAGCCTCACGCTTTACCCAGTGGGTCCCTACCCTGTCCTCGTCTTGGGCACAGTTTTTCTCTCCATGGCAATAAATGTTATTTGTTTGGTGGCCTTGCCAATGAGAGTGAAGACAACAATAACAATATCCCCAGGTACATTTATGGCAATGTATCATTCATCACTTTCCATTGTGTCCATTTACTCATCTTTTTCTGCTGGTTTACGAGTCCTCTTGATCCTCTCTTTTACACCCACCACCAATTGGCATTTAGGATGTGCTGTGCCTTGATGGGAGCAATTTCTCTCATTGCTATTGTTTATCACTACACTATGTAGGTGCCAGGAAGTTTTTCTCTCGGCCATGCTTTAGACTATGATGTAAACTTTACATCGATGTTTACATATAACACTTACAGTCTTCAGTCTTTATCCATCTAAGCTTACACAGCGGCTATGGCTGCCTTTCTGTAGGTAGTCTAGTATGGAATCTACAAATGATTTCTCTCTCTTATTACTATTTTTAGTACCTACATGACTATACTTTCAGTTTTCATTATGATATTTTTTTTGTTGTTGTCAGCTGTTATTTTGCTGTTATGTATGTAGTGTAGATTTTCTCTTACTACTTGTATTACTTGTAGGCGGTCATAGTTGTGCAAGATTTTACACCTGCTGGCTATAGCCAGACATTGTTACATCTACCATATGTTATAATCTGAGACCTGAGTTTAATCTGTGTAATGCTTTTACCACTTGGAAGGTACCTGAATGACTTTTATGAGCTGGAGTTACGCCAAGGAAGTGGAGTTGTGGGCTGGACCATACCACAGACAAAAGGTGTCCCTCCTACCCCACGAGAGTCACATTCTGCAGTTATATACAGCAAGAATGATCGTGGAAAATCAAAACTATATATTTTTGGAGGAATGTCTGGATGTCGACTAAGTGACCTTTGGGAGCTAGATATTGGTGAGATATATGTACACGGATATACATCCCTGACTACAATGAAACCACGACAATGTTTAATATGGGACATGTGACAATGTGAAGGGTTGTTGATAACTTACAGTTTTAATAATGGCATTGTAAAAGTTTTTTATTAAAGGTAATGTCCAAAGTACAAATTTTATCCCCTGTCCATTGGATAGCTGGAAAATCAGCAGCCAGAACCCATAACGAAAAACAGTCCCTTAGCCCCTGCACTGCACAACTGTATATGCTGGAAAAGACTTGAAGGGGACTTGTCATCAAAAATTGACCTAATAGACCACTACCAATATGTTGTCAAGCAGATTAATATCTTCTAGTTCAGGTTTCTTTCATGTGTTAAGGGTTGTGGCATCATTTGAAAAATTTACTTTGTATTGAGAGGTAAATTGGTTGTATAAAGTCAGAGGTGGAGAGTTTAGCACTTAAAGAACAACTGTAAAGTGAAAAAACTTTTGGCTAAAATAAGCAATTCCATAATTTACACTCATTAGCTTGCTCATCTTCAGCCATTTGCCTGCTAACACTAGTTTAACCTTGTCCCTCTGGCTGTCTTTGCTTTATTGGTTGGCTGGCATGGGAATCCGTATCTAGATGGTAGACGAGTAGAGGGTGGGTAGATATTTTTGGGAGATGGCACGCTTCTGATCAGTAGCCTGCTGGGTGCAGCAGAATAGAAGTCTTCATGCTTCCATAGTGAGGATCATGCAAGAGGGATAAATCTACAGAAACTAGCATATTTATTCATAGGATCAGTAGGTAAATAATGGTATGAATAGACAGGGGCTTGGATTGGCGAAAGCTCGCCTGGCTGCAGAGCGCCAGCTCCATCACAAGATCCAACTAACATAGTTGCAGCACCTTTAATCTACTACTAGTTCACTGCCTCCATAATAATAATAATCTTTATTTATATAGCGTCATCATATTCTGCAGCGCTTTACAAATCATAGGAAACAAATACAAATGTAATGTAACAGAGCACAACATTTGTATGGAACAACAGGAGTGAGGTCCCTGCTCGCCAGAGCTTACGGTTTATGAAGATGATGGGGTAACACGAGGTAAAAGAATATTTAATGGTCAAGCCATTCTTCTTAGGGAATAGAAAAAAATATAATAAATGGAATTGCTGTCGCTTGAAACACTCAGCCGTCATCTTATATACCAGGTCCAGGGTGAATGGGACTGCAGAGAAGTCTGGTGCCTGTTGGTTGCTGGATAACAGATGGGAGGACGACACAGGACGGGTTAGTAGAAGAGTTAAAACTTCATGCAGTTAATGAGTGTTATAGGCTTGCCTAAAGAAATGGGTTTTAAGAGCACGTTTGAAACTTTGGAGGTTAGGTATTAGTCTGATAGTCCGGGGCAGAGCATTCCATAGAATTGGTGCAGCTCTAGAGAAGTCTTGGAGACGCGAGTGGGAGGTCCGCACTAGGGTAGAGGTTAATCTAAGATCACTGGCGGATCTAAGAGCACGGGTTGGGCGATAGACTGAGATAAGAGAGGAGAGGTAGGGGGGTGCAGCATTATACAGAGCTTTATGGATGAGGGTTATTATTATTTTAAACTGTATTCGAAAGGAGACTGGCAGCCAGTGCAGCGACTGGCATGAACTGTAAGCATACATGGTCCCCTTATCAAACGAGCTGTGTCAGGCAGAATTTTGGGTTGTTTTCATGGCTTCCATGTTAACTTTGTCGCCACCCTGCTGTGTAATCCAAAAAAAAAAAAAAAAAAAAAAAAAAAAAAAAAAAAAAAAAAAAAAAGCTCACCTCCTTTGGTTCCTCTCTGACACCCATTGGTTTGAAGCCTGAGTCCAATTAGGGTATGTCGCCATGCCACTCTCTAGCCTGCTGCCGCTGCCTCTGCATGCCGTCCCCTATAGTGTCAGGGTCAATTATTGGATGTTTTAGATGCTATCTAGCTTCATTCTGTCACTCTGTCATGGCCATGCTGTTGCCCATAATTTTGGCATAATGGTGCGATTAAGCAGCCTCAGAGGCATCCATGCATGCTGCCCCTGCTGTTTCCTGTCCATTTCCGTGGTGTTTCCATCCTTTTCTGAGGTTTCCAGGTGTTTGGCCAAGCTTCCCTGTGCAGAGCCTTGGTCCCCTTGAAAAATGCTCGAGTCTCCCATTGACTTCAATGGGGCTCGTTATTCGAGACGAGCACTCGAGCATCGGGAAAAGTTCGTCTCGAATAACGAGTACCCGAGCATTTTAGTGCTCGCTCATCTCTATTTAGCACTTAAAGAACAACTGTAAAGTAAAAAAACTTTTGGCTAAAATAAGCAATTCCATAATTTACACTCATTAGCTCGCTCATCTTCAGCCATTTGCCTGCTAACACTAGTTTCACCTTGTCCCTCTGGCTGTCTTTGCTTTGTTGGTCGGCTGTCATGGGAATCCGTATCTAGATGGTGGACAAGAGTAGAGGGTGGGTAGATATTTTTGGGAGATGGCACGCTTCTGATCGATCAGTAGCCTGCTGGGTGCAGCAGAATAGAAGTCTTCATGCTTCCATAGTGAGGATCATGCAAGAGGGATAAATCTACAGAAAGTAGCATATTTATTCATAGGATCAGTAGGTAAATAATGGTATGAATAGTCTATGTATTACTTTGTAGTACTTAATCAGGCTTGTTCCACGGATCAATCTATACGTGGATGGAGCTAAGAATCAGAAGGATCTGTCCTTTTTATATGAAGAAAGTGCCAGTGCATTTAGTTTGAAAGGTACCAGCTGCATACCCTTCTCCCGAACACGAAGACAAACCTTTTGTCTTTGGAGCAAAGGTACTAGAACGGCTGACGTGTGGGAGTCAGACCCACTGACACGATACAAACCTATCTTTGAGGAGTATGATATACAAAGGTCTTGTTAACGACATCTATATGTGGCCATGAAGCCGCCGTACAAATGCCCCATATATGCGCGAGTGTGCATCTCACATGTGCAATTAAAGAGCGTGGTTCAGAATGTATTGACGTTGTCGCTGCCTTCTGTCCATGCAATGGATGCCAATAGAGGTCATTTGGATTGTAACTGCCATACCATTGCCCTTCTAGGACACATATGATAAGCAATCATGAATACACTCGTTAAAAAGGACCTGTACTGCCGGAAAACCCCATCACCAGATGCCCCCCATAATCCTCCCCGCCAGCCCCTTTCGTTCTCCTGCCGTTTTTTTTCCTTAATTTATGTGCATAATTGATTTTAAAACGATCAACCCTTACCAAATCAGAGGTCAATCGTGTATCGGGTGTGCTTGCATTCAGCGTATTGATTAGGGGGCGTGCTGCCCCACCCCCACACCCCCCTCCGCGGACACATTGTAGAAGAATCCTGCAGCATCGCATCACTCAATCACTGCCTGTCTCTTCTCCACTGCGGCCGTAACCTGGCTTAAATCACATTGCCTGCCGGCTTCTTCGACAATGGATGTCCGAAGGCAGGGCGTGCTGGAGTGTGTCTGCACCCCCTAATGAAGAACGCCGACTTGCCAAGCACACCAGATACACATCCGATCTCTTATTTGGTACGAGGTCGGATCGGTTTAAATCACTTACTCCACTCAAAATAAAAAAATAAAATGGCCTAGGGAGAGAGGGGAGATTATGGGGGGGGCCATTTGGTCTGTGGGTTTCCTATGACAGGTCCTCCTTTACATGGGTGTCCTGGGGAATTACTTATTTTTTTCATTTATGGAGGTTATTTAATGTTACAAGGCTGTTGACTTACCTCGCTCCTTGTTTTCTCCTCAATGCGCACCTTCACTGCCAACCCTCTGATTTATACTAGGCCATGCCAGTGCATGGCTACAGCTTCTGTTTACTCAGAGGCAGCGTGAGGCTTGTAAACAGATAGCTGTAGACGTTGTCCATCTGTCCTCGTATAAAAAACAGAAGCTGAGAATGATAGCTGCAAAAGAATAGAAAAGGGAGATGCAGTGACAGGTATTTTCTTGTGATTGTGTCACACGCGACCAGATGTGTGGGGCGCACTGCGCTGTCTTCATGCGCCAGAATCGGGGCCGGGCCGTCGGCGATCGACGGATTCGGACTGAAGCACGGGATTTAGATTCAAATGAATTGCAAGATAATGCACTTATATGCACCAGAAAAAAGAAGTGAACTTCGGCAGACCTGGGGAAGGACACATACAGGAGTCGGCACATAAGCTGGTAAGCCCGCATAGAGAATTCCGTCAACATGCACTTTAGGGGAGCCCGTGGACGGCTAAGTAAAGGTGCCCCCTATAAGTCTTTTTTGCTCTTAAAGACCCCACACCATATATATAATATCATTACAAACCCCTTGAAGGTCCTGCAAGGGTGATTGGCGTGGACGATTCACACATGACCATACATCATCATCCGCAGCCCCCCCTTGTTATGACGTAATGACCACCTGATGAATAAAGACAGGAGCTCACATTACATTTAGAAATCAAAGCAAAGTTTTAATAGATGTATATTACAAAAACATGTGCCCACCCCTTAACTTCCACCGATATTCAGATATACCATCTCAAGGCACAGGTGGACCTCTAGCTTTGTATCTGAGATTTCAGTATCCGTCCTCGCCTCCCACCCATGCTGTGGGGCAACCACTCATCATCATTACTGTAGGGCGCGCAGATACCTAGCAGGTGATAGGAAGCAACTACTACTAAAGGACATTTTTATTCTACTTGTTTAGGAATGCATTCAGATAAGAGTTCCCATACAAACAGCTCTGCAGATACAGATACAATTGTCAAAACATACTCATTACTAGATTGTTACAAAACAATACTGTTATGGCTTAGAGATTTATCATACAAAAGGAATTACTTACCTTTTCGTAAAATACCGCCATATATGTTACCTCGCTAAAGTAGGTATCTAGAGGTAAAACAATTAATATATATGCTACTTAGATTAATTATATGTGATATACTGTACAAGCATATTGCTATCTTTATGGAACCTTCAGCCGTTTCATTTGGGTATGGCGCACAAGAAAAACACGTCCATTCTAGTGCTGATTTTTGGGCCAACAAAAATTATTCTAAATATTTTGACTCATAATTTGGTGATATAAATACGAAAATGTAACTTGATATGTCCAATATAGTTATTTAATACTTCCATTGGTGCCATATTGCCAGATCATTCCACCTGTTGTTTTCTGTACAACGCTCCTTTAGAGACTGTTAAGCAAACGAAAAAAAGGAGTAATGGAAGGTCTTCCTTCCCTCATCGCCCATAGACTTTCCATTTTCTTCTGTTCATGTCCTGTTTATTAGACATAAAAAAAAACAGATTGCTGCGCTAGTAACGGAATGTGTATGGACGCTGAACAAGTGTGAACTTAGCCGTATCCCCCAATGTACAAAGATAACATAACTAGCAGTGGGTCAAGTCATGTTGGTCTATTGAATTTGTTTTATTCACTTTCCATTTACCTTAAAAACCCCTTCAATGCTATTGACTATAATCCTCTACTGCAATCATTAAAATTTATCAAGAATTATTCTGTATGAATATAAACACTAATCACATACTAAGCTAGTATGGAATCTAACACAGCGTGTACTATTTAGGGCTAAATCCATAAAAGGTACCTTTATTAATAAGCATGGCCAAAAACTGAGTATTACTTCCGGTTACAGGCTGCTATACATTCAATTTCCTGAGCGGCAAGAATACTGAAAATCTCTAAGAGTCCTCTCATTCTAACAGCGTAAATCTTTGGCAAAAAAACACAGTTTGTAAATGCAAAGAAGCACTTTTTGATTCATGCATGGAGAAATTTACTGTTAAACATTTAAGGTCATGAAAATTAATTTAGAGGAGAGAAATATCCTTACGCTGATTTCACATACCAAGACGCTGACACTCAGGCGCCAAATTTTCCTTATCGGGCGTCATGGGATGAGTGAGGAAAATGTCCACTTGCCTAGTTCCTGTAACGGGAAAGACAATTGCGAAAGTTTCTTCCTATGGCTAAGTGTATCAGGTAGAGACGGCGCTGACTGCCATCCGGGTATTCTTCCTTTGTTTGCCGAACCAGATGACTGCTCATAAATGCTCATCTGGCAGGCCCGACAGAAATAAATGAGTTCCAGATGACACCTGTTCCAACCTTGCAAATCCCCCTTGTGCTTGCAAAGGTATGTGGATTTTCTGAATGGAAATACGAATATAAGCTGTGAAAAGCTTTAACATAACACACTCGTCTTCAGAAAATAAAACTAGCTATAGGTAGTATATGTATATGGTGACAGTAACTCTTAAAGATTTTGCCTTAATTGTAATAATTACGTTTGGCACAATCCCCCCCACTACTGTGATTTGTCTGTGTGTGTTTGCAGGCCGTGTTGTAGCTATGTAGGTATTATAAAGGGGAACCCTGTCACCAGGCCCTCATTTGTCCAGAAAGACTGTAAGACCATTACAGGTGCATTGCCATATTCCTTTGGCTTTCTCTCTCAGCATTTTGGCATTAAAATATATTTGTTGTATGTTTACTTAATATTGCACCTTTCCAATATCATGCTCAGTTCGAGTCCAGGTTTTTTTTTTTATTTGGTTTAGCAGCATAAAAAACCTGGGACTATCCTTGTGCTGCTCCATCGACTCCTCATCTCCTCAGCTCCCCACTTTTCGCTCCGTAAACTCCTTCCTCCCCCACTGAGTCAGCTCAACCAGGCTGTCAGCTCTGTCTGTGTAAAATAGTGAAGGAGCGTGGGAGGAGCTGTTACAGAGCCACAGGTGGGGGCTTAGAGCTGAGAAGTGAGGGAGGAACACAACAAAGTCCCATTATTTTTTAAATGCTTCCAAACCACAATAAAACAGCCTTGTACTCAAACAGGATTCTGTAGGGTGCAAAGCAATTAAAACTGTAATGCAAATGCACAGAAAAGGCAGAAAGAAAACGTCTTCGCAAAGAGTTGTAAATGGGCTTCTGCATACTGTGTTTTAGTGAGAATGAGGATTCCTTAAAGGGCCACCTACCACCCCGCATTCTACCTCTAAGTAGAAGGGGTTAGTAGTGTGGATTGGTGACATAGGAATACCCCTTTTTTTGGCTAATCCTCACGTCCCAAGTGTCTTCCTTTTGAAAACTTTATTACATGTTAATTTCTAATTTTTTTATGTGGCTACTGGGCCGTGGAGTAGCCGGACACTGAGGCTAAGTCGCCGGCTACTCCACGCCCCAGTAGCCCACGTTACTTACACATCTTTACCCGCCTACCAGGTAATCTTTCCGCGTCAGCTAACCAGGAGCTACCACCTTCGCCGGGTCCCCTGCGTTCGCGCATGCGCAGAACTAGGCCTTCGTCTGCACGGCCGCGGCTCCGGGCCGGAACTACTGCTCATGCGCAGGCGTCCGGGGACGCAACGAGGGCGCGCACTACCAGAGCTGCTCGCCGAGATACCTGGTAGGGGAGTAACCGCGCTACTGGGGCGTGAGTTAGCCGCAACTAGTAGCATCAGTCTGGCTAACTTCACGCCCCCCACCCCCCCAGTACGCATGCAACAACTTACATTACATGTATAAAGTTTTCTAAAAGACCCCACGTGAGGATTAGCCCAAAACAGGGGCTTATCCTCACGTCACATCCATCCACCGACACCCCGTCTACCTTTATAGGTAGACTTGGGGGGTAGGTTCCCGTTAAGCTTGTTTACTGGTCTGCTTGATTATCAACAGAATTTCCCTTTATAACCAACCCTCAAGAAACCAGTCCAGCATACATCCATATCCCGGAAGGAAAAATCGAGGCCAGGCAAGCGGTTTTCTAGGATAGGGGGAAACCACTCCGCACGTGCCACTCCTCTGCTTCATCACTTTCTTGAAATGGGCAAGGTGCGCAGTATTCCTCTAGGGGAATGGGGGTAGGCCAGGAACTGATGGACAGGGTCCCCGGGAAGACCTCCACTCCTCCATCTATTCCAATCTGTGCATCCGTGGTTGGTGCAAAGCCAAAGGAAAAAGAGATGTGTATAATTACACAAGGTAACTTTAATTGTTATAAACAGTAAAACATACTTAAAAAACCCAAAAAAGAAGTTGGGTCATACACACAAATTCCCCCCCGAGAACCACAAGGAGAGAGGGTAAAAACCACCATAAATCACAATAAGGGTAAGTAAAATGAATACACACTAATATACAAAGTATGTGGGCCCCGGATTTTTTGAGGATAAATAGGGCATAGTATCCTCAGATGTAAGGAAAGAAGGGCAGTCAAAAAATGTCAATCACAACAAAAGTAAGGTGCAGCGCTACATTAACCATTAGGAGGGGGCAGTCTGAAGAGAAGACGCCCTGGGCCCGACATACGTTTGGTAGGTAATGTGGCGGGCATTTCGACTACCTGAGGGGATTTTGTAGGGTGGGGTTTACCACTGCCTGTGGTTCCTCGGGGGAATTTGTGTGTTTGACCCCAACGTCCTTTTTTGGTTTTTTGTTAAGTATGTTTTAATGCTTAAAACAAGAAGTTTACCTTGTGTCATTCTACACATCCCTTTTCTTTGGGCTTTGCCAATGGTTACTGTTGGGAGGTGTGCTACACCCCCTAGGGTACATTGTGACCCCCGATTTTTCTTAAATGCAATCCGGGATGGGGGGGCGGCCCATACTGATTCGGGGCTAGAAAACTTTTGCGGTCAACCCCACCAGGAGCAGCAGTAAGCCACTGTTTGTGTTAGTCGGGAATGTCCGAGGGATGGGTCCATGCTCTACTATCTCAACTGCCCATCTGAAGAGGATATCCGAGCATAATGCGTATGAAACTAACCTAAAACTATACTAATGAAGGATATCTACTGTCAGATTGGTGGACGTGGTCTTCGGCCTCCTGATATATCTGGGAGCCGGTGGTGCTGGCATACAAGGCTCTGACTGGCGTATAATTGCCCTATTACCTGGGACCGTTCAGGCCTGAATGGGTGGAGGCAATAGCAAATGTGCAGGCGTCGTAAAGGGGAAATTATCGTCAATTTGGGCCAGTTTGCTAGACTTCCAATTATTTCAGGGATTGTATAATGAAACTGTCATACAGCCGGATAATATCCCCCCCCCAGCCCCCCCCACCTTGATGGCAGTCAGTGCCGCATCAATGGACCCGATTCTGTTTTCCTTTTTTTCTATGGGGCCCATTCCACTGGTTAGGGCTGTATTTGGATATGGTTTATTACAAAGCTGGGGAGGCTGTAATGTGGTATACGTTATATTACGAGCGGGGGGGGGGGCTGTATATATGGGATCATATATTACTAGGCTGGAGGCTGTATGTGTCTACAGTACATTACTAACTGGGCTGTATGTTGGATGCTGGATATTTCTCTTAAGGACTGGGAGGCTGTATATAGGATACAGTATATTATTAAGTCGGGAGGGCTGTATATAGGATCAGTATCTTAACTACGCGGAAGGGCTGTATATGGGATCAGTATAATTACTAGCTGGGAGGGCTTGTATGATACAGATACAGTATATTACTAAGCTGGGGAGGGCTGTATATTGGGATACCGTATATTACTAAAGCTGGGGGCATCTGTATTGGTATATAGTATATTACTAAGCTGGGGGTCTGTATAGGGACACTATATTACTACGCTGGTGAGCTGTATATGGGATTGTATAATTTCTAAGCTGGAAAGGGATGTGTATATGGGTCTGTTATAATTTAATCGGGGTGATCTAGGCTTTAAATTATCTAGAGCAGGGTTTTAGAACAAAGATAACTTATCATTATGGGATGCAATATATATATGGTAGGGGATCACTGTATATAAAATCCATATGTAAATATAACAGGGTTTACAACCACCCAGGCCACTTATTAGGACAGCCTGTCCAACTCTCTTTAACACTTAATTTCTAACAGCCACTCACAGGGCGCAACATTAGGCATGTAGACCTGGTCAGACCAATCTCCTCAGTTTCAACAAAAAACCGAGCATCTAAGGGGAAGAATGTGAGTTGGAGTCCTTTGACCGTTGCATGTTTGTTGGTGCAGAAGGGTCTGGTCTGATTATTTTCAGAACTGCTGATCTGCTGGATTTTCACTTTCACGCACCACCATCTCTAAGTTTCACAAGAGATGGTCCCGGAAAAGAAAAAAACCGGTGAGCGGCATTGTCTGTGGGCGAAATGCCTTTGTTTATGCCCAGAGTGTCAAGGAGACGGCAACTGTTCGAGCTGATAGAAAGGCAACAGTGACTCAAAGCGACCACCCGTTACAACCACGTGCAGAAGAGCTTCTCTAACGCACAGTACTCGAACTTTGAGGCAGATGGGCTTACAGCAGCAGAAAACCCAACACCGTTGTCCCACCGCCTTTCTGCTACGAAAAGAAACTGAGGCTACAATTTTTGCACAACTCATCGAATGGACAGTGAGATGAAAAATGTTGCCTGTTCTGACAGTCTCGATTTCTGCTGCGACATTCGGTGGTGGGTCAGAAAAACAATGGCGTCACAACATGAAAGCATGGAATCCATCCTGTCCTTTATCAATCAACGTTCAGGCTGGGTGGTGGGGGTCATGTGTGGGAATATTTGCTTTGGCACTCTTTGCCCCCTTGGTACCAATTGAGCTCGGTTCAATTGCCACATCCTACCTGGTATTGGTTCTGCCCATGTCCAATGCCTTTATGCCACAATGTACCCAACATCTGATGGCGACGTTCCAGAGAATGCCATGCAAAAGCTGGAAGCATCTAAGACTGGTTTCTGCTTGAGACATGACAATGAGTTCATGTGACTCAAATGGCCTCCACGTCACCAGATCTCAGCCAATAGAGCTCTTTGGGTGTGGGAACGGAGATCTCATCATTGATGGCAGCCAGACAAATCTGCGGCCACTGTGGATGCCATCATTTCAATAGGACCAAATCTCTGAGTGAATGCTTCCAGCACCTTGTTCAATCTATGCCACGAAGAATTAAGGCAGTTCTGAAGGCCAAGGGTGGGTCCACACCGTTACTAGCATGGTGTACCTAATAAATGGCCTGTGAGTGTATATAGTTATAGGATACAACAGATACTTTTTTGGGGGTCTGTATTAATAAATTAGGGGTGTTGTATATATAATTGATGGTGTGATGTGCCATGCTATAATTCCAGTAGACATATACGTATATAGTATGGGATGTTGTATAATGGGGGAGCGTACTGTCGGTTGTGGTTGGTAAGGGTATATATGAGTAGAGCACAGGTTGTTAGCCAGGTGACTTTATCGGTAAGTGACTGGGTATTTTAGGACACCGGGTAAAGATGCTGCACAAGCCTTGACGATATCGTTGCCCGTGATTCAGCATTGGATACGTCATGGTTTGGAGAACCGGAATAAAGTACTCCTTGGAAATGCTTGTCATCTATATAGTACTAGTCCCACTATGTTCTCTCATAACCGGTAGTCAGTCCACGCGGTGTCAGGTGAGCGTCTGTGTAAATGTTAATTGCTAGTAAATTTTTCGCCATTACTGAACAGGAGCCGGGCAATGAACATGAGGGGGGGGGGGCAGCATTTTTTAATTATTCGCCTCAGGGCAGCAATATGCTAGAATGGCTCTGAGTGCAGGTCATTCAAACTAAGATCTTCTGCCACAAAATAATGACAGGCATTTTCATTATTTTGCCCACTGTATGTGACACTATGGTTCTATGTTGCGGTAACTTTAACCAATATTTAATTTGTCACATTAAAAAATAAATAAGGAGCTTCACACGGGGTACTTGTAACACATGCTTTTTCAATGCGTCACAACAGTTACGAGAGTTGCCTGATATTAGGTGTTTACATACAGTTTACAAGTGCGTGTGTTGACAATGTTTTTTCCACATGTGTAACATGTTCACACACTGTTTTTGTAAACACACATTACCAGCTAGTCTCAGTCACAATCTCTTCTCTCAGTGTTGTGATGCGTTTTGAAAACTCATGTATTACTCCACTTGTCCAATGCACCCTAAAGGGTTTTTCAGTTGTAACTGAAGCCCCTGTGTCACTGAGCATGTAATGAGAAAAACAATGCAGCTCTCAGTCCAATATTCCATCTCCTACTAGACCACAAGTAATGACATCATGTTTTTCGCTTCATGACAACATACAACACCACATTGGTACAGGAGGCGAAAATGTGAGTATGCGACCATACCAGCCGATGTGTACAAAGACCACAATCCGTTTCTACAGGATCAGGAGCAAGCGCCCAGAAGGACCTGTTATTTATAAGAACTTGAAACAGCTTAACGCAGAACACAGGGGGCACATTGACTTGACACGTCCCGATCCCGCTGTGCTTTTTCCGACGAGGCTTCGGATCTTCCCCGCTTCAACAGAGTCGTGCCGCCCGATTTCCCTGCATCCCGCTTTCCCTGCGTCCGCCGGAGTTCACCCCTTCGTCCATTGCACGTGATTGCTAATCTTTGCGACACAATTTCATTTTCAATCCCGCGGTTTGTCGGAATCAGGCAAGTCGTCAGACTCCACGCCCCCTGAATTTGTGTCGCAGCAACGAAGCAGCGCCGATGCGCCACAAGCCGCTCATGTGCGGAACCCGAGGAAAATCCGCTGTTTCGACCCCTTAGTAATAGGCCCCGAATTGAGAAAATTCTAAACAGTTATTGGTACTAACAGAAAGATATGAGTACTATAATTTAAAGAAATTAATTTTTTTCTAACATGATAGATAATAACAAAAAATCTTTATTGATAATCATAGCGGGCAATAGGCCAGGGCCAAGAGCAGCTTGTTACAGTTTTGTGTGTTTGTACATGGAGTACAAATATGTCGACATCACATAAATGCCATCAGTAAATCCGTTGGCATGATAATATAAGGTTAACACTCCACCTAAATACCTGTTGTGTGACCATAGTAGGGCAAGGTGGTGACCAGGGGCCTGAATGCAGTGGCCAAGCACTGAGCATCCCAGTCCCAGCTGCTGAGGGTTGTTATGATGATCCATGGGCTGAGGGGACTGTATTATATTATACCCAGGAGGGGGCTGTACATAGAAATCAATAACTGGGTGGCTTTTGGTAGAGAAACTAGGGAATATTTAATTGAACAGGAGACTGTTTTTAGTTTCTGAATTTGTATTGCCGCCACATAGTTCACAGCAAGGGGCCTACTGAGTCTCTGCCGCCCGGGCCTACTGAACCGGGAGCGACCCTGCATGGAGGCACTCACACCTCTCGTGGGCACCCTAGTGTCACTCCAGCACCAGCAGGGACCCTCCTGACACGCCTCAGTCAGTTCAAACCTCTTCTCTCCAGACAGCAGAGCTTGTTTTAAAGGGACACAATCCTGATGTGCTTGGGACTGCAGAGGATCAAAAGGAGACTGGACCAGGGTGGAATTTCATTGGACGCCCGCCGGGTCACCAATCTATCAGTTCAGCAGGCCTTGAAGAAGCTACATGATAATAGATTTCAAGATTTCACCTCCCTCCTGTCCTGTGATAATGACTGGGAAAGCTGTGGCGAGAGCAGGTAAGCATCGTTATTGCTTACATTGCCATTTTGGCCCATGTGATAAATAGTTGGCTTGAGCTGATTTGGACACCTGAATGGAAAAAGGGTCACCATCACTGCCTGGGGTCACAACAGAGAAAGGGTGCTTTACATGCCACAGCCATTGCAGATTCAGTAAGCCTGGCTGTACTCCTGGAGAGTAGTAATGTGCCATTGAATGATAGTAATGGTACATGACAGGTTCAGGAGCCGGGCACTGTGTACTTGTCTAGAGGACTACAGGTTGGCTCTGGCAGCCTAAGCGACAGCCTGGTCCCCGGCCTCCCTCCACCCGCCGCTGTTCGCCCTCTGGTGACCCCGCCGCCCTCCTGCATTTGGGATGGGATCAAGAGGAGGCGGCCCGGATCTGATGGCGGCGGGATCCGTACCAGTTAACTGGAGGCATGTGACCTCTTTACCGCCCGGTCCCGAGCGCCAGCACCCCCGCGCTGTGGCCATACGGTAGCATTATTGTCTTTTGGGGAGGTAACGAGGAATAGCGGAAGGAACTACAACGTCTATAACACAGGTGAGAGGCGGCGGGAATCCCGTGAGCCGCACCGGTCCCCTGCAGTGCAGGCAGCTGGCCGTCAACACCGTGCTGACCATGGTAGGCCATGCCCCCTGCCCGCCCCTGGCATCATACGCAGCATCGTATTCCGCTGTCACGTGAACAAGTGCGGGCCTCCCCTTCCTTACTAAAGTTTTTTTTTATGTCTTTCTTATACTAAATCTTATCTCTTTTCCCCCAGGCAACAAATCAGTGGTTTCCTCCCAGCGTCATGGGGAACTTCCCGCCATGCTTTTGCTGCCTGTACTTGTATGTATGCCCCTGGTCCTGTTGTTTGGAGGATGGTGGAATATGGCAAGTACATCAATGACTTGTTATGAGCTGAGGTATGATTCTCGTGGGCCACCTGGAAATTTGGGATGGTGGACATGTTTTTATACATATTTTCTACTAAATTTAGACAATGTGTATATAGGCAAGAATGGCTTATTATCCATTTAATTATCTTTGTTTTCCTTGGCCAAAGTTGGCCAGCCGGGGGCAGTTCATGTAGGGTGTTGCAGCGACTCTTAGCCGTGTATACACGGCTTTGTCTTTTGTTTTGAAACGCAATCACAACTCCTCCAGCGATGACATGTTAGGGTAACACTGTGTGTCCATAGTTTGTAGTAAAAGTGGGTTCACAACGTCAAGTGGGTGTGTAGGGGCGCTCATCCCGATCGGCATCTTTAGAGGGTGTCGTTTTTCATACGTTCGCATTTTTCAGATACAGTTTTTGATGCCGCGAACCTTGAGTGGAATCATATAGAGAGGATCGCACTTCTTAATATAATCTTCACTCAATATTATTCCACACCTGCTGTATGTGCTTCAAAACTGTTCGTGTGGCTGGCACCCTAAGGCCGCGGTCCACACGTACCCGCTAGCGCCCGTTCAATACGCTACGCTAGCGCCATGGTGGAGTTCCTCGCCCGAACGCACCTGCGTTTCCACAGCAACGCATGCGATCGGCTTAACAAACGCATGTTTTGTCCCTGGAAACGCATGTGGTTCGGGCCGAGGACCTCCCCCTGTGCGCTAGCGTCCGTTTATGGGGACACGCCTTACGGTAAGGTGACCGCTGGCACGAGGGTGAGACAACCGGCGTTTAAGGCCGTTTTTGGCCGTTTTTGGGAAGCTTTTTCATCGGGAAAACCAGGCATTGTCACTCAGTTGATTAGATAAGTGGCAAACCTGTCAAAAATTTATGCGTTTTTCACTAGTTGGAAATCTAAAACGCCGAAAACGCACGGTGTCTTCACCCTTATACGCAATCTAGCGCCCTAGTGTAGATGTGGCTGCGCCAAATTATTAGAGCGAAACAGTTTGAATATTGTTTATGGTAGGAATGGCATGGATCCCAGCATGACCCCTGATGATTCATTAAAACATCAACCTATAATGAAACAATTAAGACCCGTCTGTCTGTTTTTTTTCAAATTTTGAGCAGCGTTCGTGCAGCCTACTGTCGGTGACCTCATACCCCAAGGCCCCATCCCCAGCCCCCACATGATGCGTCAGTGCCAGGCAGTCCCTACTTTAAGGACAACCCGACTTAGCAGTACAACCCTGTTAAGAAGGACCCTCTGCCCACTGTGACCTCTTGGTGAAGCTCTCGGATCTTTAATATAGTCCAGAACTGCAATGATCACACTGTAATGTCTGCATTGAGCTTTATTGATATTCTTGGTCCCTAATACGCAAAAAAATTTGAAACTCAATTGTCACTGGTTCAACAAAAATTGTCCGGGAACTACAAATATAAATCTCGTTTGCGACTTACATCAATTCAACTTAAAACAAACTACAGTCCCTATCTATAGATAGAAGGACCAGCGCTTCATAAGAACTTAACGTTGAAAATTATTTTTCTTTATTTACCTCTTTAAAAGCAATATGGGTGGCAGAGTGCACAACACGATGTTAACCAGAATCCGACGCTTTTCGGATCATGTGGATGCTAATCATGGATACAAACACAGTGGATCTTACCTCCATTTAAACCATGCCGCGCTTCCCTCTGCAGCCGTGTGACTCACGAGCACGTGTCCCGAAATCACGTGACGCATACCAAGCGGTCACATTACCGGCACATGACCGGCCAGAACCCACCCACTACATGGAACAGCCTGTAGCTTAAACATATTAGCTTTGTAAAACAACCTAAAGAGGATACATGGATAGGGATAATAGTGTAAGTAGGTCGATATCTACTTGGCAGAATAAAGAATATTATTCCGAACCCCACAACTTAATCCTACTTTTCAGAACTTAATGAAGTTTTGGATATTATTAGATAAAAATGGGCAATCTATCTGACCTTGAATGTGACTATTTAGATTGTCGTCTCTAGGAGCATGTGGTTTAAATTTTTCTTAAAAAATTTTATTTTTTGGTCTCTATGGAAAAGACCGATGAGGACCCGTATACATTCATGGCTGTATGAATCCGTAGTACAGTACTAATTCTTACCCAAAAAGCATACACGGAATCACTTAGATGATGTTAGATAATATAATGCATTCCTTGTTATACGACTCTTGAAGAATCTCACAATAAAATATTGTTACCCGAAGATACACATACTACCTCTAGTGCTACGGATGGAATGTAGCATGTCTTTGTATACCGAGCGCAAGAAAATCCCTAACCTTATTGCATAGCCCTCAACTACATAGAATTGATCTTTCTAGTTCAATCCCAGAGGTTGTGTGGTTTTAACACAACATCCAATAGGTTTCCTCCCTACTCATTAGTTTTCTTTAAACGCCCCACCTCTAGTGGGTTTTCACTTGTCATGCCCATCTTTAAGTGCTGCGTGTCTCCCTGAGGTTACTCCCTAACAGTCTGGAGGCTGCAGAAAGTTGTTCGGTTTAATTCTTAATGTCGGAGATGTTTTCTAATCTTACTTAAGTGGGGTTTTGTTGTACATCCTTATACATTGTTTACTACAGGAGGGCATGGTATAGATACACCCTAGGAGGTTTACAGTTATGAATATGGCTGTCATAATATATTGAGTCACACCTTGATATAAGAAAGTCCCTATCTTGTATGTAACCCGGGGACGCCTTACTAATAACCCAGGTTCCATCAAATTCTGCACAGAGGTACTTTTAATCTTCCTACCCACCAGTAGCGACTTAAGCATTTAGATGTGTTTGCCAATTTTTATTATATTTTTTATATATAGGAGGTTACTGAATTTTTAGCTCTACTTTTATTTTTCTTTAAGGCAAGTCGTTTGCTATGGAAAAAAGGTTAGCCTCACGCTTTTACCCAGTTGGTCCCTAAACCCTGTCCTCGTCTTGGGCACAGTTTTTCTCTCCATGGCAATAATTTTATTTGTTTGGTGGCCTTGCCAATGGAGTGAAGACAACAATAACAATATCCCAGTACATTTATGGCCAATGTCATCATTCATCACTATCCATGTGTCCATTTACTCATCTTTTTCAGCTGGTTTACGAGTCATCTTGATCCTCTCTTTTACACCCCACCATTGGCATTTAGGATTGTGCTGGGCCTTGATGGGAGCAATTCTCCATTGCCTATTGTTTATCGCTACCTATGTGGGTGCCAGGGCAGTTTTTCTCTCGGCCATGCGTTTAGCTATTATGTAACTTTACATCGATGGTTACATATAACACTTACAGTCTTCAGTCTTTAATCCATCTCAGCTTACACAGCGCGATTGCTGCCCTTCTGTATGATCTAGTATGGAATCTACGAATGATTTCTCTCTTATTACTATTGTTAGTACCTCCCTACTATACTTTCAGTTTTCATTGCGATATTTTTTGGTTATTGGCTGTTATGTTGTAGTGTAGATTTCTCTTACTACTTGTTTACTTGTGGCGGTCATATTGTGCAGATTTTACACCTGCTGGCTATATCCAGACCTTGTTACATCTACCATGTTATAATCTGGAGACCTGATTTTTTAAATCTGTGTAATGCTTTTACCATTGAAGGTACCTAAGACTTCTGGAGCTGATTACGCCAAGGAAGTGGAGTTGTGGGCTGGACCATACCACAGACAAAAGGTGTCCCTCCGTACCCCACAAGAGTCCATTCTGCAGTTATGACAGCAAGAAATCGTGGAAAATCAAAACTATATATTTTTGGAGGAATGTCTGGATGTCTACTAGTGACCTTTGGAGCTAGATTTGGTGAGATATATGTACACCGGATATACATCCCTGACGCAATGAACCACGACGTTATGTTAATATGGACATGTGACAATGTGAAGGTTTGTTGATAACTTACGTTTAATAATGGCATGTGAAAAGTTTTTTATAAGGTAATGTAAAGTCAATTTATCCCCTGTCCATTGGATAGCTGGAAAATCAGCAGCCAGAACCCCTAACGAAAACAGTCCCTTAGCCCCTGCACTCACAACTGTATATGCTGGAAAAGACTTGAGGGGACTTGTCCTCAAATTGACCAATAGACCACTACCATATGTTGTCAAGCAGATTAATATCTTCTAGTCGGTTTCTTCATGTGGTTAAGGGTTTTGTGGCTCATTTCAAAATTACTTTTATTGAGAGGTAAATTGGTGTGTATAAGTCAAGGGAGAGTTTAGCACAGAGATGATCGACATACTCTCCGAGCTTGTTCTCGTTCGAGCATTAGCGTACTCGACACGGCCGTTTCTCGACAATACTTTCGCCCCTCGGAAAATGGCAGCTCCCGCCGTTTTTGCTTTTTTTGGCGGCCAGAAACCGAGCAATTCACAACCAGGGAGACTTCTCCGCCACCCACATGACTTGGTACCCTTACCGTCGATAGCATTGGTTGCTGGCCAATCAGGTACCCTTGGAATAGACTAGCCGCTGCTGGATCATTCTGTGGTCTGGATGCCGTAGGGAGAGAGCTGCTGGCTGGTCAGGGTTCGCATGAGTGTGCGGAGATTACTGTTAGCAGGATGAATTCTCCAAGAACCCAAGCCCTTCTTAGGGCTAACAATACGTTATACTTTTTGTTTTTTTTTGGTTTGCTTGTGGGCTGGGCTTGCTGGCACTATTATGGCGCTAGTACCCATATTGTGATAATTTAGGGGACTGCTAACGTTGTTGTTAACTCTTAGTGACACCATACCGCGCTCAAAACCCAAATTGGGACAATTTATTAGGGGTTTGATTTCCATTAGGCACCCGTCTGCCAGTTTCTTTTTTTTTACGTTTATTTTTTCATAACTCAGCGTCATCTCATCAGTGGGCTTTCATCCTTGCTAGAAAATACCAAAGGAAATCCCACGTCTTATTTACGCCTACATAGCGTTATATATATTTTTAGTTCTTCTGGGTGATCTGCTGGTGGCTGTCCTTTCTGCAGTGCATAACGTACAGTGTGATTAATTTGAGTGAGACTTGCGACCGCTTTGTTTAGCGCTTAGTGACTGCACATATCCATCACAAAACTCGAAGTGGGGATAATTTATTACGTGGTTTGATTTGAAATTAGGCACAGTCGCCATTTACTTTTATTTTACTTTTATTTTTTCTAACTCAGCTCATCTCATCTGGCATAGCATGTGCTTTCATACTGGCTAGAACAAGCCATACAAAGGATACATTGTTTGGTTGTAAACACCAAAAACCACAAAAAAAAAAAAACAACAAAAGAGGTTTAAAAAAAATTAAAGCTTAACTCCTCATTTTAAAAATGTTTACCCGAGGGCTGGGGTAGGGCGAGGTCGGGGACGTTGGGCGTCCAACTCCTGCGGGGTCTAGGCCGTGGTCCCGGCCGGGTGGACACCACCGCTTATAGGAGCAGGGCACGCCGCCGAGCTACACTTCCCTATGTTCATGTCCTAAGTTACTGGGACTCGTGGTAAGAGCCTGTTGAGTCCATAACAGCGAACAGGTGGGTCCGTGGATTGTGACAATTCTTCGAGCAATTGGTCCCCAGTCAGTCTCCACGCAGTCCACCCTGTCACCGAAATCGGCACTCCTCCAGCTCCTGACCTCAGCCTCCTCCCCCCCCAGTCTGCCCCCTCCCAGGAAAAGTCGGGCAGTTGAACCGCCATACTCTGAGGAACGTTTTCTGGACCCTTTCCCACAGTCCAACCACTTGGCCGGTTGCTGGCTGAGCAATTTTCCGATGCCCAGGTGTCCACCAGTTCCCGCATCGGTGGGGGATGATGGACCGTCTGACGGAGGGGAGTGGTGTAAGAGGTGTCGGACGATGAGACACGGATTGTCAGACAGTGGTGAAGTTGTTGTCAGGCGAGTCCGAGGGGGAGCAGACTGAGGATCGGAGGAGGATGGGTGACAGACCAAGCTGGTTTGAGAGGCCGGTGACCACGGCTCTGAGACGGAGAGATCTATAGCAGAACAGTTGGTAGAGCAGTGGTGGGGCCAGACGAATGCAGGGCCAGAGCAGGTGCTCACGCCAAAGTTGACGTAGTGAAGCTCCCGCGCTAGGGCTAGATTTTCAGAAGTCTGAGGTTTCTTTAGGAGACACCGTATGACCGACTACTGTGGTGTGCAACCTTTTCCAAACCAGGATCCTCAGGGTTCCACCCTACTGCGTAACTACCACCGTATGCGCAGGCATATGAATGCTACACCCCACGCAGTGCACAATCCCGTTCACCTCCGGCCGGCACACCACTGCTCCTTCCCCTGTTCCGCTGATAGTCAGCCCCCTGCCCAGGACCTGCCAACAAAACCCATCGTGCCTCCACGATCCTCCAACAGTCATCCACCAGCGTTCAGCTGCTCCATACCCCAGACAATGGAGGCGAAAAGGAAATATGTGGCAACCACACCCGACCACGCCACAGCACTTAATGTCCCACATCTCCAGATGCTTAGCCTGGAGAGGCTGCCTATAGGCTAGCAGGACGAGGCCTTTCGCACCTCATGGCGGCAGCCGCCCCTCGGTATTCGGTCCCCAGCCGCCACTACTTGTTCCCGATGTGCCGATGTGTTCCGGCCCAGCCCTGCACCAGCACGTGTCAGCAATATCCGTGCCTGACCAACGCCGTTTCCTGACAAGGTCCACTGACACGGACACGTGACGAGGTGCTGCCGGGCAGGGCCACTATATTTCGTCGACGGCACATTGGTTAACTTGGGGAGGCTGGGACCGAGTCTGACCCTGGGCTGGTCCTATACTGACGACGCCGAGGATGCGAGGGATACCTCGTGTCCAGGTCTCAAAGGCCTACTACTCTCCTCCCTCCACCCCTCCTCCCCTCGCTCCTCGAAACTACCATCCGTGGCGGCATGGCGCCATGCAGTTCGGCTAAGTCTAGGCACAGCAGACACAGTTGCCGTTGCTAGCTGGACAGCAGGCGGTGTTTCTCAAACTGCTGCGACCTAGGCGATAAAAGGTCATCACGCCCAGAGCTATACGTGGCATCAACGGCGAAGACTGCATCTGTGGCTGGCACCGCTGACTGAAGCCAGCATGGTTTGTGTGTGAACACGCCGAACTCCTGGTGGAGCGCTCTGCAACTCGGCAGACGACTACACTTGCAGCCTGGCCAAGTGTTAAATCTGATGTTCAGCGTTCCTCAAGAAACACCCCAATCCGTCAGATTGCCACAAGGTGCGCTGCATACTGTGCGCATTTCAGGAAGTCAGCACAGAGGCTGCCACCTCTCAGGGAAGCGACAGCGCCGCCTCCAACTGGCCCGCTCCCGACGTTTTGACGCGTGCCACGAGGTGGAATTCACATTAACCCGTTATCCGATTTACCAGCATCGCAGAGCGATTTAACTGCCCAGTATGTCAACTTCCACCAGAACTGAGTGTGGTCAGTCAGCTTCCTCAAGTCTACAAGGGATGGCACGGGATGTCTGATATTCTTAAGTGATTGAGTAACTTTGAGAGTCAACACAGAATGGTCATGGCGATTGCCGCCCTCATCAGCCCTCACCCATCCCGTCTGCTTGCCTGTTGAAAACTCTCGATCAGCATGGAAGTTCGAAGTTTGCGATCGTCACAAGAGACGGGGGAAGAAGATTCCCCTTGTTATAGCCAAAGCACACTCAGTCTGGTTTCGCAGCGCATTATTGGGGAGACTGAGGAGGAAGAGGAGGAGAATGTTGGCGAGCACAAGGTGGAGCCATTGCTCACCTTCACTGTTAGGTGTAGAGGGCAGAAGAAGAGGCGCTTGAGGAGGAGGAAATGGACAGTCAGCCAGTGAGGGAGGGAATTCTGCCGCTTGGGGCGCAATATGCAGATTTCATGCTAGGGAGCCTATCCCGTGACCCTCGCGTTCAAAGAATTTATTCCAGCACCGATTACTGGGTGTTCACTCTCCTGGGACCCACGGTACGAGCAAAATTTCCCACTCTTATCCCTGCAGAGGGAAGGAGTGTGGAATCATGAATACCGAAGGCCCTGGTTCACAGCTGAAACAGTATTTCCCTTCTACAGCGTAGCGGCGAGGTGCGTAGTTCTGCGGGACAGTCGAGGGAGAGTAGGCGAGCGGCAACTTGTCCAGCACTTGACAAGGTGGTACGGCTTTACAAGGCTTTGCCGCTTTATTCCCCCAGCAAGAACACTGTCACCGTCCCCCAGTCTCGGCATGAGTAGGGTGATCTTTACAGAAAGATGGTGAGGGGACGTAGTGACCATACAATCGCCTAAATGATCACACAGCTCCCTACAAACTACTGGGTTTCAAAGCGGAATGTGGCACGATACTGGCGCTGGAGCCTTGGAGGTCTTGCCTGCCCTGCGCTAGCGTCTTGTCCGAGCGGGGTTTTCAGTGCAGCTGGTGGCATCGTCACCGATAAGCTTACACGCATGTTGGGACTGACAGCGTGACGGTGACGCTATTAAGATGAAGTAAAGCCTGGATTTTCTCATAAGTTGCCAATCTCACCCAGGTGAAGGAATCAACTAGATAATTTATGACTCCTCCTCCACCTCATTTTCCCCTTCCCTCCTCTTGGTACCTAAACAGCAGATAACGAGCTATTTTTTGAAGGCCCCACTGGCTCTAGTCATAGTACTTCGCATTTAATTCTTCTGGATGGCCACCTCCCGGTCCTCTGTTTTAAACAATTTGTGGGGAGTGCCACTACGGCACTCAATCTATTCATTTTCTGGGGGCCACAACTACCCGACTCCGCTGTTTGAAAATCTTTTTTGGACGTGCCCCCTCAGGCACTATCCAAATTAAATTGTCCTCCTAGCAGCCTCAACGTTTGGCTCCATTGCTACCTCCAAAGTCGTCCATATAGCTGCCTCCATAACCATCGTTCCCTTATCAAAAGGTGTGTCAGCACAAATTTGGGTTGTTTTCATGATTCACATCAAATTTATTACTTTGTCGCCCCAACCTGCTTGTGTTATCCAAAAAATATACTGGCAAACGTTTACGCATTTAGGGATATTTGTCAGCGCTCTGCGCATCTGTTTACATTCCCCTCATCGCCATATACCCAACTTATAAGACGCGACTACAACTTAACTTGGTGCAGGCGGGACCGAGTCGACCCTGGGGCGGTCATATACGCCGCCCGAGGATTGCGGGCTTACGCTCGGCCAGTCTCAAAGCCTACATACCTCCTCCTCCTCCCACCCTCCTCCACCTCCTCCTCCTACCGAATTACACGTCTACTCCGTTGCATGGTCGCCATCATACGGTAGCTTAGGCACACAGCAAGGCCGTCGCGACGCGACAGCAGGCGGTGCTCAAACTGCTGAGCCTAGCGAAGAAGGCAACCCGCCCAGAGCTATACAGGCATTCACCATCAAACTTGTTAACTTTGTCGCCACCCTGCTGGGATCCCCAAATATACTGGCAACTTTTATCATTTACCGATATTATTTCAGCGCTTCTTGCGAATCTGTTTTACAATTCCTTCCACCGCACATATCCCAACGTTTAAGAACGCTACAACTGTGATCTTATACAAAAGGTTTCTTAGAATTACTGTTTGGGAGTAGTAAGCCAGAGACAGGGGCTTGGGGTGCGAAAGCTCGCCTGGCAGCGGACGCCAGCTCCATGCCAAGATCCAACTAACATAGTTTTAACGGCGCACCTAATTACTACTACGGTCACTGCCTCCATACATGGTCCCCTTATCAACAGAGCTTGGTCAGGCAGAATTTGGGGTTGGTTTCAATGCTTCAATTTAACTTTGCGCACCTCAGCGTGTAATCCACAAATATCTGGCAAACTTTTTACAGTGACCGATGCTTATTGAGCGCTCTGCTCACCCTCCTTGGTCCCTCTAGCACCCTTGGTTTAGCCTAGTCCCAATTAGGGTATCGACCATGCCACTGCTCTACCTGCTGCCGCGCTCTGCAGCCGTCCCCTATAGTGTACAGGGTCTCATTATTGGATGTTTTAGATGCATCTAGCTTATGTTCTGTCACTCTGTCTGGGCCATGCTGTTGCCCATAATTTTTGGCCAATGGTGCGATTATAAGCAGCCTCAGTAGGCATCCATCGCATGGCCCTGCTGTTTCCTGTCACTTTCCGTGGTGTTTCCATCCTTCTTGAGTTTCCAGGTGTTGTGGCCAAGCTTCCCTGTGACGAGCTCCTTGGTCCCCTTTGAACAAAGCTCGAGTCTCCCATTGACTTCAATGGGGCTCGTGATTCGAGACGAGCACTCGACGCATCGGGGAAAAAGTTCGCTCGAATAACGACGTTCCCGAGCATTTTAGTGCTCGCTATCTTATTTAGCACTTCACGAACAACTGTAAGTAAAAAAACTTTGGCTAAAAGAAGCAATTCCATAATTTACCTCATTAGCTCGCTCATCTCGCCATTTGCACTGCTAACACGTAGTTTCACCTTGTCAATCTGGCTGTCTTGCTTTGTTGGTCGGCTTGTCAGGGAATCCGTATCTAGATGGTGGACAAGAGTAGAGGGTGGGGTAGATATGTTTGGGAGATGGCACGCTTCTGATCGATCAGTACCTGACTGGGTGCAGCGAATAGAAGTCTTCATGCTTCCATAGTGAGATCATGCAAGAGGGATAAATCTACAGAAAGTAGCATATTTATTCATAGGATCAGTAGGTAAATAATGGTATGAATAGATACGCTGAAGTTTCTGAAGTTGCGCTGCCTCAGTGGATTTATCGCTATCGTATGATCCTCACTATCCACTGCCTACGGGCTTCTCCCATTGGCTAAGGTGTCATTTTTTTCTGGGACGGGCTCACATTTTCATTGCTACCATTGGTCACTTTTTCTAACAAATACGGCAAAAAGTGGCAATTTAGACAGTTGGACGCATTTTTCCATTATGGGGTTCACTGCCATGAATAACTGAGTTTTATAGATTGGGGATTTTGGGCTGCAGGGATATCCAATAGATTTTTTTTTTTTTTTTTTAAAATATATATTGTTTTATATGTGTTAGGGGCTTTGAGACATTTTTCATGAATTTTATTTTTTGTGTGTTTTTATTTTATTTTTAACATAAATGTACTTTGCCATTTGGAAGTTCTTTTTCATGGGTTGTAAATATTTTTATGCTTAATATAGAAACCATGACATGGAGTAGTCCAGGGGCCAAAGGAGCGTTTCCCTTACCCAGAAGTCTACATACTGCCAATATTATAGGAAATAGGTGAGTTTAGCCATCTACGTTAATTTATTGCATGGAATATAATATAAAGTAAACTACATTTTTATACTTTTATTGTGGAAAATTGGATAAGATTACACAGCTGAGGAGCTGCCTTCATTTCTTTCTATTATTATTATTATTATTATTATTATTATTGTATTTAGCCTGTGATGTGTTCATTGTAAGTTTATATACACTGTTGGTGTTTCCCACGTGCATTAGGTGAGTCACTCCATACAAGCAATCCAAAATTAATGCAACGTTTCGGTCTTATAACATCAGACCTTCTTCAGGCACGGATTGCTGGGCTTGTGGTGGTGTGAATACGGTTCTATGACCGTTGTGGCGCTTGGGGAGCTGTGGAGCGCGGGAGACCCCGCTGTAGGTTGGCTGCGCTGCCAACCCAGACCGAAACGTTGCATTAATTTTGGATTGCCGATTTCACTATAATAAAATATGCAAATCAAGTATCACAGGAGTGCCAAGTTTTTTTCAAGATTTATTGAGAGGTGTTGCAGCCTACTTGTGCACCCATACCACCAACATTGAGTGACGTGTACTACTTCCACAGTCTCCTACTTAAGGACACCCGACTTACAGACAACCCCTAGTTAAAGACGGACCGCTCTGCCCACTGTGACCTCTGGTGAAGCTCTCTGGATTCTTTAGTATAGTCCTAGACTGCAATGATCAGCTGTAAGGTGTCTGTAATGAAGCTTTATTGATAATCCTTGGTCCAAATACAGCAAAAAAATTTTAAACTCCAATTGTCACTGGGGCAAAAAACCCATTTTGTCTGGATCCACAACTATAAAATATACAGTTTCGACTTGCATACAAATTCAACTTAAGAACAAACCTATCCTGTATGTAACCCAGGCACTTTTTGTTTTAGAATGTATATTTTTGGTGGCTGGGTTCCAAAGATGTCTGAAGATGACAGCCCATCCTCTCAAGAGACCCATTGGAAATGCACTAACTCTTTTTCCTTTTTGGATTTGGGTGTGTATAACTTTTATTTTCTGATATTTCACACCTAGTCATTTTAAGCCATGCAGGATGTGTGTTGTAGCATTTCTTATATTGATTAGTTGGTACATTTAGACTATATTTGTGTTCCTTTATGCATTTTGATTACTTTTGTCATTGTCTATAGACTCCATGGAATGGAAAGCTTTGATGACAGACTCTTCAGAAGATAGAAGGGACTGGCCAGGGCCCAGAGCAGGACATTGTGCAGTCACTGTTGGGAAGCGTTTATATATCTGGAGTGGAAGAGATGGTTACAAAAAGGCTTGGAATTGTCAAGTTTGCTGCAAAGACCTTTGGTACATTGATACAGGTAGCTGTATTGATAGCTTTGTTATAATCATATTATTCTCTTACTCTGAAGTACAGTTCCCACCTTGAAACCTTAAAGAGTAACCGTCTTTTCAGATAATTTTTGATATTGTGGGGAGGGGGCAGTTGTGAACATTTTTCTAATGTTCATTTTTCTAAAGGACAACAATTGTCCTTTCTCCCACAAGAGAAGAGAACAAATCTAAGACAACAAATAACATCATCCCATGGGAGGAGATATTGTACTATAAGAGAAGCGATGACAGCGTGCATCCAATGAGTGCAATGGAGTCAGAATCATACAAGGACACTGCAAACCTGGGTGCTGGCCTCCTGGGACAAAAACCCTCTTCATCTGAATGAAAGAGTGGAGATTCCTACCCTGGTCAAACGTCCCATGGACTGGTGGACAAAGTTGACAAATTTAGAGAGAGGAATATCTTGGCTCCCCTGGCCAGTTATAGCTATTCAGACAGACGCAAGTCAGTCAGGATGTGGAGCGGATGTGGCAAGTCATCCAATTCAGGGTCTGTGGCCAGAATCAATCAAATCTCGATCCCCAAACTACCAGGAGTTAAGAGCGGTTCTAGAGGCCTTTAGTTCCAGAGTACTGGTTTTTAAGGACCAGCATGTCAAAAAATATTCGGACAACATCACCATGATGGCATACCTACGCCATCAAGGAGGAACAAAGAACACAGATCTCCTAAATCTCTCAAGCAAAATATTTGCATGGGCGGAGAGCAATATCTACTTGCTGTAAACTATTCACCTAAGGGGAGAAGAGAATCGAGTGGCAGATTATCTCGGTCAACAAAAAATTAACCAGAACGATTGGTGTTTGAGCAAGGATGTTTATCTACAGTTAACACAAAGATGGGGACATGGATCCTGAAAGGATGCTGTTAATATCTCCGAATGAATTGTCTCCTAATATTTCACAGGTGCTGGAATTCCTGCAAGCAGGATTTGATAAGGGTCTGAACACAAGCTCTCTCAAAGGGCAAATATCAGCCATTAGTGCTTTCTTTGACACCTTGCTGGCAGAACATAAGTGGATTCAGAGGTTCATAGAAGCCACCTCTAGATTAGGACCACACTTTAGGCAGAACATTCCAAACTGGCATCTATCTCTAGTATTGGATCACTTTGCTAAAGCTAACTTTCCTCATAGCTATAACTTCAGTTAGGTGTCTGGGGGAGATTCAAGCTCTCAAAATATATGATAACCCCATCTCAAAATGTATATGATAAAGTGATCCTAAAATTAGATAAGATATTAACACCCAAGGTATATTCTAGTTTCCATCATAATCAGGAAATTATTTTGCCTTTTTGCCAGAATCCAAAAAAACACCAAGGAAGCGACATGGCACACTTTAGACATAAGAAGATCTTCTTCACTATATAGACATCACCAGACCTTGAAGGAAAGATGACAACATCCTTTTACAATTTATGGGCAAAAACAGAGGCAAAAAGGGTTCCAAAGCTTCTATTGCCCAATTTGGATTCGGACTATCATTAAGGAGGCATATGATGCCAAGGATGTGGACATTCCAGGAACTATCAAGGCCCACTCAACCAGAGGAGTGGCATCCTCATGGGCTGATAGATGCGGTGCCTCACTAGAGGAAATTTTGTAAAGCGGTCACCTGCCTTTGCCAGACATTATAGACTTGATATTCAAAGTGCTAGGGATCAAGCCTTCCGAAGGAACGTCTTACAAGTAGTTATCCCACCCTAGATATATTATCTGGTACATCTCCAGTTGGGGCCGTCATGGGGGACGCCATGGAAAATGAGAATTATTCTCACCGTTAATTCGGTTTCCGTTAGTCCACCATGATGGCCCATATATATTTCCCTCCCCTTTATAAAGACTAAGTGTTGTCTTGAGAATGTATTATTTGCCTAGTTTAATGGGTTGCACAGCCGCTATAGTTATTTGTTAGCCACTGGAGAGTGGATGCAGGGGATGGGACATTTAACCTCTCTGCTTCCTGTCCCTAAAAATCAAAATTTGTTAATAAAGTGCATTGGAAAAAATGTTCACTACATCCTCCCAGACACAGTCTAAAAAATTATTTCAAATGATGGTTACGCTTTAAGTTTTGATCTCTTTAGGAGAAAGTTTTAGAAAGTTGTTGAATGGACATAGAAGATTCATATGCATTCACAGATCTTCTCCAGTACAGACATTCTCTACTGTGCATAACATTTTTCAGCTTGCCAAGGATTCGGTGTAAAATGTAGCTAGGCATGTAGACAAAAAATGTGATTTGGTAGAATTGTGTGAACATTGCACTACATATGAATTCCTACTTGTTTATTGTATAGAACTAAAAAAGGATTTTAGCACCTGGTGTATGTATGTATTTAGTATCTATATTAAATGCATCATACCTCAACAAACCAAACAAAGAACAAAACTGCAGTGTATGTTTGCTTATATGTAGCATTGCTGGAAATTAATTGTAAGAACTGTTTGCCCAATTATAGAGTTAAGTATCTGTAGTTCATTAATCTCTTCCTATCTGTTTCAGAAAAGCCTCCTCCACCTTCTTTGGTACAGCTGGTATTGGCCACCACAAATTCTTTTCACGTGAAATGGAATGAGCTACCCACTGTTGAAGGCTATCTTCTTCAGCTAAGTCCAGAATCGCCAGCTTCAACTGGTGCTGGCAAGCCTGCCCCCCTCAGTGAATTATCAGCCCTGAGTTCTACCATCACATCCACCGCACGTGCTGGTCCGCTGCATTCACAGAGTGGGCTTGTGTGCCCTCAACGCTTTGAGGAAGGTAAGTTTGACGGAAACTGAATAAAAAACATGGGGGGGAAATAGACCGCCTCTGGCCTGTTCTAGAGACCCCACATCTACTCTTGGGTCGACTGCTTCCAATACACAAGCTAGCTAGATCTGTTTGGCCGCAGACTAAATCACTGTCAAATTTTACAGGGGTAGTGGCCGAGACCCCGAGTCTATCTGAAATATACAAACATGCAGACCTACGAGCATGGTCTGCCTTTGGTATTGGTGAGTTTCACAACCTCATTTGATCAATTGAAGACTTCCAAAGACCTCCCACAAACACAATTTTATAGATCCCGACAACTTGGACATGCCCTGAAAGAGCAATTCCCAGAATCCCACTTTTTTTTATATCCAGCTACACGCTTATTGGGGTGCTTTGATCACAGGTCCCCCGGGTGCTAGTGTCTATATTGTATTCCCAACTCATTACTGACAAAGTATCGGCTACCCCCTGCGGCCTTGGAAAAATGGAAAGCACTGATACCTGCTCTGACGGAAGAGATGTATGTTGAAGCTTTGGAGTCCGCCCTGTATGTGTCCCCAGCAGCTAATAACAAACTAATACTAATAAAAGTATTCTTCCTCCATCAATGTTACATGATCCATGCCAGATTGTACAGAATGAGTAGGAAACAAAAACCCCTGGATGTTTAAGATGTTCAGCGGTTTATGCAGATTTCTGGCACATGGTTTGGATGTGCCCATCTATTCAAGCATACTGGCATGAGGGGACATTGCTTACTAGAGTACTTAATATCCCTGTCCTGCTTACGCCAGAGATATGTTTGTTGGGGTGGGGGAGTTGATGAGGAAGCATGGGAACACCATACATGCCTTTTCCTTAGAGGGGTACCCTTTCTAGCTAGAAAGGCCATTGAGTTAAAATGGATTGGAAACGCAACCACCCTCTCTCTCAACATGGAGAAGTTTAATAAGGTGTGGGAACATTGGCGGATACGCTTTATTCTGTCAATGCATTTATGTCACAATTGAGAGCATTACAGGCTAATAATACCTCTGAGGGGGGGTTGACATACGGGGCGTGTAGTTCATTGGGAGAGGAACTTGAGTAGGTTAGTACCCTATAACTGGTGAAGGATGGATGCAGTCTAGTAGCCGCACTGTTGAGTTACTGTTAGATGTTTAAGTGGTTTTTCCTGTCCGAATAATTTGTGTACATGCGATATGTAAAGATAACATTATGTAATGTGATATCTTTCTTTATTGTGACTGCTGTACACTTTCAATAAAACCAGTATAAAAAAACCATGGTGGGGAGAACTTATTAATGTAGGGAGGACCGTTTTCTTGGGTATTAATGTAGCAGAATTGTTGCATCTGTCCATCTGTGCATGTTTGCCTACTGACCCTACTTTTCACTGCACTTAACTTACTCCAGATTTATAACTGCATGTTTCTAACGTGCAAATCCAGTCCCTTCCTTGCATAGGAAATTTGTAATGTGTGGCTTTTGACCAATAAGGTTGCAATTCTACTGCAGACCATAACAATTTAAATGTCAGGCAATCTAAGCTGCTATGATAAATCTGTCTTGCATGAGAGCTCCAAAAATAGTCCAAAAACTGGCTACAAATCCTGGCAAGTGATAAATCTCCAGTAGATTTAATATTCTCCATATTCTAAAGTGCCAGCTGCAACACTGCTGCCGCTGCCATATATCACTATTATTTTTTAAATTGATAGGTAACCTCCATAAAGTACTGTCATGCCCATACATGCTAAAGAGCTCAGAGAATGTAAGCTCTTCTCATATTGTTCCATATGACTGTTTGTAGTCTGTAATGTAATATTATATTTGTATATGTCCCCTATGATTTGTAAAACGCTACAGAATTTATTAGCGCTATATAAATAATAATAATTATTATTACTTTTTACCTGTTTAAATCTGTAGACTGCACCTGCCATTTGTCACAAACAGACATATATCTCTATTCTGTATATTCTTTATATTCAGAACAAGTTTACCTTCAAGTTAACACCAATATCTAAAATGGAGAATAACCCTCTAATAACATTCAATATAATATGCCCCATGGTTGATAAAAATGTAATATTTGTATAGCAGGTGTGGACAGCCCAGCATCTCCTGAGGTCAGAGTGGACATTTGTCACCCTAACAGTAGTGGAGTGTCTAATCAGGTGAGCTGGGGTCTATGTTGTCGTGTAACTGGTAAGTGACAATTACTGACTTTGTTGTCTGTTTTAGTCAACTATTTTCTGAAAGATTGTCATTGCCATCCTGCATGATTGGTGACTTTCTGTTTTCATATTCTGCTTATTTCTAGGCATCCCCGTCTATGTATGCACAGCCCACTGCTTCAGACCATGAAGTTGTGGACATAAAGGAATCTCTGACTGAGAAACAAACAATTTACAGTGAAAACACGGAATTAAATGGCAAATTAAAGGCCTCCAGTGGCTTCAAATCAGCAGGTAAAGAGCAGTTTGTCTGGAGACATAGGTCCTGCATGTGCCGGGCAAGCATGATGAATGTTTTACACCACAGGAATCTCCAATGCATCCAGTAACATCACATTTATAGGCAGGGAGCAGTTACCGAAATGTGTGTTTGGATAATGAAGCTGAATAGATCAGAGAAGTGAACCATTCATAGAGAAGCTTTTTGGCATGTGAGTGAAGTGAAAGGCACTTTTAATGGGTTGTCATCTACTTTGTGTCCTAGGTCTTCTTACATCATCTAAATTGAATGATGTGCATGACTTGGACACAGGAATATTAACACCTGAGGTTTCTGCATCCTGCATTGTCTCCAGTGCACAATCTATGGTAACCCAGCAGAGCATTAAAACTGAGTCATCACGTACAAATGGGGCACTTGTTAGAGATGAGTCTTCACTAACTACACTCAGTACACACTCTGAAGGTTTGATACAAGTTTCACATACTGTATTCTGAGCCATGTGTTTGTCAACACTGTTGAATTTCAGGCTAGGCGTAAACATTGCAGATTTAGGACTGTATTTCTATATTATTTGTAAATCTTTACTAATTCTGGTGCTTGTTATCCAGTTAGGTATTCAACCCCTTAAAATGTTAACCAAATTGTCCCCTTTATTCTGTAAAGTGCTTTTCAGCTTTGATTCTGACTAGTATTGACAAATGTATATCACACAGTACATTAACTTCCATATAGATAAAAAGTATTGGATTTGATATTGATTCTTTGTTACCCCTTACCATAAACTACCCTTAATAAATATGAATTAATATACATGTTTGATAATGTCTGGTGTATACTCTGACTCAGTAGCACCTCTAATAGTGTTTTACTATTAAGTATTAATTGTATTTGGCTTATTGTGTTCTTGCTAGCTACAGTGTAATATAAAGTAAGTGTAGCCCTGGTGTTGTAAAACTAATGTCAGCTGCTGTATTTTTGTGTTTTCTTATTAGTAATAGCATATCTCATTCTTTGTTTTTGTCATTCTCTCTAGTTGCTATATCCTCGAGTGAACAGTGCACTTCCCAGGCAAAGAGCATCTCAGTAAGTGTCTTTTAACATGTCATGGTTATTTTGTATCAGTGTACTGATGTCTTTGACCCTGATGTCGGGTTTTTTTTTTTTAACTCCTAGAGGTACTTTGCTTAATTCTTTGAATTTATCAAAGGAATTGGAAGTGTGCAACGTTTGCTTAGATTATATGTTATACAACCGAAATGTTGAATATACTGAAAAAATTTTTAAATCAAATGGATGCCAGACAAATAATTTTATTAAATACACAATTATACGGCAACAGAAGAGTAGCAATAAAAGTATAAAAACAGAGAGTGCCAAAATACATATATAATCAAAAAGCCAATAAGAGGAATAAGAAACAGTGTATAGAAAAAGATACCACTTTGAGCCAAATATATAAGTTCCAGCAGTTGAGGGAACACAAAGTACCTCTTATGGAGTAAGCGCTAAAGTGTAAATACCTATACCAGTTGAGCAGGCACATGCTGTACACCCCGACGCTCCCCTTGATAAAGCTACTTGCGAAACACGTGTCGGGGTGTATGCTCCTCCATACAATCTCTTTTTTTTTTTTACGTGTTTATTTCAAATGCAGCAATGGTCAGTCATTTCTATGCAGCCCTTATCAAGCCTGAGAAAAGTCCTGTTAAGATGACTCAAACGGTATTTCTGTCATATACAAACTGCAATGGCCTTCAATATAACAGGGAACAGCAAATCTAATCTGTCGTTCTCGGGCTAACCTGTCCAGCATAATACAGGCTTGTTTAGGGATTATTTTATGTAGGATATGTGCACATTCTGGAGAACCTAACCATGCTGACATACTGACCTTTCCAGAAATGAAATGCAAAGACAAATTATGGATAGCCTACCTAAGGGTGTTCTTTGTGGTTTGCTGACAGACGAATGGACAGCCTGGAGAGCAGACTGCAGTGAAGAATGGATGTAGGCAGTGGTATGATGTCGGAATCTTCCAAAGCAATAGTGCGGTGGTCACGCACTTCTTTTTACTTCCAGACAGCAATCCGAGTTCAACAGACAAGGTATGATCCCTCCGCTTTCTGCTCCTGTTATTCAGGGGAAGATGTACTAGTCCAGGGTCACCACCATTTTCCTCTGAGGGAAAGATTTGGATATTTCTGTATCACAAAACTATGTCAAAATCATTGTCACACATAAACATATTCCATTTTAAAATGCTTTCACACTGCAGTGCTCTTCAGCACATGCGCACCTTCCACCTACTGGTGGTCTTATAACATCCCATTCTAAATATATGACGATTAATGTAGAGTAGCCCCCTCCACCACCTTTTGCTTCCGTTTTGAAGGTAGGCTCTCTACAAGATAATGGAGTGCATCTCCTGGGGATATTTGCCCATTTGTGTGGTGAAAAGCTGATGTTCATCTAGGTTGTTGGCTCCCAGCTTCATTTATAGCACAGTCCAAATGTGTTTGATTGGGTTGAGCTCAGGGCTCTATGTGGCCGGACATCTTCTTGCAGACCAGATTCTCCCAACCATTTATGTACTTGGGATCGGACACACTACAGTCCATCGCCAATCTGTTCTCACAAAGTTGTTGGAAGTCCAAAAAAATGTTTTCGTATGCAGAAGAATTAAGATCGTCCTTTACTGGAACTAAGGGGTCTCTGCCAGCTCAATAGGTTCTTTAGACTGAGGCATGCAGGTTAGTGTAAGCATGTTCTTCCATGTTTGATTCCTTTACCTGTAGTTGTGGTCCCCAAGGTTACATTATCTGTGCATGGACACCTATGTTTACTATAATGCAGAAGATCTGTATGACAACCATCATGTCTATAGTGACGTTTAGTTCTACAAACAAGGACAAGAATGTGTCTTATAACACCACTGACTTCCAAGTTGCTTATCCATGGACTCCTCCACTACATTGCCAGGGACTGTTTTTTTTTATAGCCTGGAAGAGGGCAGCAAAAAAAGTCAATGAATGTAGCAAAATAAAAAGTCCTCCTATGAAATTATAGTTTTAACAATTTTTCAGCCATAATGTCCTTGGTTTAATGTGAAGCAGTTGTGGTTTTGTGTGATTCTATGGTATATTTTATTCTGTAGGCTGCAGATGTCGACTTATCTGACTACACAATGTTGAAGAAACATGACTTGTGTCCTGGAAGCGTGTATAGATTTAGGTTGGCTGCAATAAATGGACACGGAGTTGGTCCCTTTAGTAAAATTAGTCAGTTTAAAACCTGTATTCCTGGATTTCCTGGGGCTCCATCATCGGTAAAAGTCACAAAGGTAAGAATAAGTAAAAATACATTGACCATGTGAGGTTTTTTTTTTTTTTTTTGTAGAGTAGGGCCCTGAACATAAGTCCTGATGGTAGCCTACATCATATGTTCATGTAAAGGAATAAAATAACATATTTTATCCATGACTCCCATTTAAAAAAAAAAAAATGTTTTGGTGAATATTTATCAATCTTTTTAGAACCGTATCTGTCATAATTGGCACTAAAATTGCATGGAAGAACCTCTTTTCATTAAGGATGTATTGAGGGCTTATTGCCAATTTTTGAGCAATCTTAAGGGATCATGATTGGCGTTCAGTACTGCTGTTCTGTCCTCTGGTCGATCCATAAAATCCAGCTAATGCAGGTCTGTGTGAACAGTGCTCCATAAACTCTCCCAGTTGACCATCACTATAAGTTGTGATTGGCACCATAACCAGGGACGTCACTAGGAATGATCTGACCCTGTTTACACGGTGAGTTCCCTGCACCTAGGAAGGGAGGAGTGTTTTCTGTGACTTGGGGCACGTTTTCCTCCTCGGGGGGGCCCCCCTGACCACAGTGACACTAAACTCAGCCCCCTGCCCTCCTCCCCCGATGGCAGCCCAGACCATGCCATTTGCTATATTAATTTCACCTTGTAGCCCTATTCTCACAGATACGGAGGATCCCAGCTCTGCTTTATTAGATTGAGCATCCTGATATTACATTTTTAGACTTTTTTTTTTTTTCACCCCTTTTAAACTATATTGTTTCTTTTTCAGAGTGCAGACTGTGTTCATATTTCCTGGGAATCTCCTTCTTCACCAACAGGAAATATTTTAGAATATTCTGCATATCTAGCCATACGCACTTCTCTTCCCGAAGCTCAAAACCAACTAGCATTTGTAAAGATTTACAGTGGCCTGGAGACCTCATGCACTGTAACGGCTTCCCAACTTGCAAATGCTCATGTTGACTGTAGCTCCCGACCTGCGGTGGTGTTTAGGATTTCGGCCAAAAATGAAAAGGGTTACGGGCCAGCTATCCAAGTAAGATGGCTGCAAGGTGAGGCACATCTTCTGTTGTACACTACTCACATTGACTGGGAGTGCCAGAGGTAACTGAAAATCCTATTGGAGTGTCGGGATTCATGCTTGTCGTGCCACTCCACCTGTTACTGAATAGAGGACATCTGTTCTCCGGATTGCTGAGGCCCCACTTTAGTGGTTAGCTTGCAAAATTGGTAAGGCTGCTTTAGCACACCTTGGTACACCCTGGCCTATCATTTGTTCTAAATGGACTACGGTGCACATGGTTGCAGTGCATTGCAATAACAGGAACAGCCCCTCAGCTTAGGTGCTAAATGGTAAAGAGGACAAAGCGTTTCCCAGAATGCAAGGAGTTTTAAAAACCTAACCAGGAGTTGGGCTTCCAACCTGGCCTGCCTTTGGACAACTCTAAATAATGTTTTAAAGCTGGTACACCCATATTTTCCTTATGTTCTGTTCTGTTGTAAGGCTAATATATGGGGGTGAACCACTACAAAGAATGAATGTGTCTCTGACTGATAACTACACGCATTTTACTAGCGGAAGAATACCTTCATTCAGTATTAATCTGCGGCTTAACCATACTAGGTGATTTTTTATTTATTTTTTAAGTGCCTGCTGGCACAATCCCTAAATATAGGAGGGAAAACTGGTTATAACACAGCAGTAATGTGCAGGTATTTCGCTTATGAAAAGTGCCATGGGTATTCCCATGAAAACTAGACCCTTAAATATACTCAAGATAACAAAACAACTCTCCAATTCACTGGTATTAACAAAAATACAGCATTTTACAGATATAATTCTAACCTGTCTCTATCAGTCCTGCTGTACACAATTTTATTTGCCCTGGGATCCATCCGATCGTAAATCTTCTATGGTCGGGCAGGGCAGATTCTTCTAATGAATAGCACCGTGCACAGCCTTCCTCTACAGGCAAGATCAGATCTTTCTTGCAGGGAAGTAGTTCTAACAGAGCTGCATGTGTCTTATAGCTCAGATATAGTCTAGCTGACAGTGTGTGTTATAGGTAAGTTAGCAAAGTGTCAGAATCTGATCTTTCTTTTTTTACGTGTCAGATACTAGTAGAATGTTCAATATCTAAATGAAAGTGTAGGTAACATGTACCCTGATAATTTAAGCACATTGTCAGCACACAGCACTAGAGGAATCATAAAGTGTCTGGTTAAAGAAATTGTAGTGTTTCAAATGTTTTTTTTTTTTTTCTTTTCAGAGAAATCCTGAGGCTTAAAGAGGAGGCTCTAATAGGAAAGTGAATATAATCCATTATCCACTTTGATGGAAGGAATCCTAATATCGTCTTTTAATAGAGTTGTTTGTTTCACTTTTTTGTAATATTTTGTAAATCTCAAAATGTTTATTTTTTCATTCTGCTTCTAATTGTATAGATATACATATAATCTAAATATATGACAGTATATACTTTTTCATGTTATATTGTAAATGTTGGTGATATGTACTCAGGTGGGACTATGTGGTACAGTTTCTAATAATTGGAAACTGTCTTTTTGCTTCCATTTTTAAAAAAAAAATTACATATATTTGTATCTAGTTTTAAGCAATAAAATGGCGCAAAGGGACAGGAGGGATCTTCTGGTGCAATACAGTAGGCACATAGCACTTCCCCTGAGACTGGGGGTATCTTGCCAGTTTTCCATGTAAGAAAATCTTAGAAGTAACAAGGTGTTACATCAGAATACTTTATTTTTATTCTTGAAAATATGTATATTAACTGTTTTTGCGTATCGTGCTCTAATTGACGAAATCATAAAATTATTATATATCATAATACTGTGTAAAAATGTAATGCCATATGCAAAAAAATGCTCAAAATTTCTATGACCGCTCTTTTTGTCATCTGTTGGGTTGTTGTGGTTCATAAATATTTATTCTATAGAGGTATTGGGTAATGAATACATATGTTTAGTTTTCATCTGCGGTTTGACTGCATTAGGGGATTCCTAGGAGCATTTAGGAAACCGTTCCCATTTGCCGCTAGAATGAAAAATACAGGAGTGAAGCTTTGCTGGCTGCAGACAGTAACCTGTGGTCTTGTATGTGCATTTCTGGGGATCCTAAGGAAAATCACTCCTTTGCAAAATAATGTATTTTTTTATTAAGTGATAATAAATCTGTTGTGAACTTCAGCTGAATGGGGTGAGATTGGTTAGTGCAGCAGATTTGTGGCAGTTTTCTTAGGCCTCATGCACACAGCCGTCTGTGTGTTTTGGCTGTGAGCTACTTGTATATAGCTCATGAACCCATTCGTTTCTGTTTGGCACGTTAAATAGGACCAGTCAGGGCGTTTTGGGCCACTAAACCACCTACAGATCCTAATGGACTGGTTGTTTAGTGTCTCAAATCACCTTTAACTCCATGGCTGCGATGGGGGGGGGGACCTTTTGCCTTGCCTAGAGATGAGTCCAATGAAGTACATCAGACTCCTGTCTTGTGCGTCACAGTTCTTCAATGAAGCTGCGGTGCAATGGTGCAGGGAGCACCGGTGGTTTGTGTCCCAAATTGCACTGACAGATTCTCTTAAAGACAGTGAGGTTTGTACTGTATCTGGCGCGTTTCTGCAATATATTGTTTTTCACAGAAATTTGCCACTTCTTGCAAATGTCATATTAAAATTCTTGCTGCATATTTGAGATGAAGAATCTGCTTTGTCTGAACGTCATTGTGTTGGGGACAATTGTTATATACTTTATAATAAATTGTTCTTGATGGATCGGAAGTTTTTCCTTAGAAACTTCTTCCGCCAATTGCTAGCTTTTTCTAGTGATTTGTAATGGTTCAGCGTTCTTCTTGGTACAAGTTGTAAGGGAGACACTCTTTAAACGTTTTCTGTTTTTTGTTTTATTTTTTTACAGACAATGTTTATAAAGGTAAAATGCGGATTTTATCAATGTCCATTAAAATTTGACTTTTCACTGTATTTTATCAAAAGCAACATAAAAATCTAGGCCAATTCTGGACTAATGGCTAAAGGTAGGCCTAGATTCTCGCCTAGGTTTATTGGGAGGTGCACGCTACTTTATAACTTTGGTGCATCTGCCAAATCTGAAATGTCCTCCTCTAGAAAAAAAATAAACATTTACAAATTAAAGAGTGCCCTAAGGTAAGTAGCTAAGATGATTACCATTCAGTGACGGCAAGCAGAAATCTTTAGAGCTCTGTGCAGCGCTGTGGAATCTGTGTGCACTATATAAATAATAATTCCTTTATCATTCAAGCTTTGAAGGAATCAAATGCTGAGCACATATAGTGATGGAAATATGTTTACAAATCTGAGTGTTCCTAGAGAAATATTGGTTCTATGTTTGTGTCATTTTGCTGCAGTTCGATGTATCTTGGGATGATTTACATACATTGGGAGATTTATCTCCATTGGCAACTAGAACAGTTCTGCTCGGTTTAGATAAATGAGGCCCATAGTTTCTAGATATGCTATCCTATAGGAAATGTACAGTGTTCAGCAGGTGGTAGAGTAGGAGAATTGTTTAGCATACTGTTAAGGGGAAACCTCTTGGATCCCCTTTTGTTCTTCAGGTTACAGGGCTATTCCAGTATGGTGTTCTATTGGTGTCCATAGGATAGGTGATGAATGGTGGGTGGCTGATGGTGGGCACCACCTTTCCTCAGCTTGGATGAGTCATGTGGCTTCTTCAAAGTCTACCAAGTGTTGTATTGTTGCTGGTGTTGCAGCATAGCCCCCTTCATGTTGATGAGACCATATGACCAATGGATGTGACAATTTAGGGCCGTGAAGCTGGAGAGCTGGCACTACATTAAACAGTTGATATTTGGGTGTGCCTGGGATCGGACCCCTGCCATTCTGATATTGATGACTATCCCAAAAATAGACATTCAAAAATTAAGTCCTGGAATACTCCTTTAATCCCATTTTGGCTGCTATATGGAAAGGAATGGCTCATGCCTTGTTAATGAACAGAGGATGCTGCTCTTCAGTGTATTGTATTGGGTCCATTTCATTGTACTTGATACAGCAATTACCAATTCAAAATCCAGCGGGTGGGGTACGGCATTGGAGTTACTTTACTTAAAAATAAGTATTTATTTCTTTTTGCCACTATCACATGGTCAGTATTTTGCATTGTCTTGTGTAAACCAAAACTAGTATTGGATCCTACAGAGAAACGGTGGAATGAAAACATTCTGCATTATGAACCCACTCCTGGTTCTGAGAGGTCTAATACAAAGCTGTCATCAATATAGGCCAACACAAAAAAATATTTGTGTCGGTAGGATGCACTTAGAAATGAATGAGAAATGTTTTTATGTCTTGTTACTGTTTGCGCTGGCGTTTTACAGAACATTTCAAAGAATTATTTGTTGGCACTACTATCCCGGGTACACAACAAAACCATAATGTACTCACAATTCATCTATTTATTGGTTAAAAAAGCGCACTAAAAGTAGTCCTCTAAGGATTGTAGATTTATCAATTATCTGAATCAAACAATTGTATGTAATGATCCGTAGCAGACTTCTTTTAGCGCTTTTTTTTTTTTTTTCCAACCAATAAATAAATGAATTGTGGGTACATTATGGTTTGGTTTCATTGTGTACCTGGGATAGTAGTGCCAACAAAAAATTAACCTTTAAAATTTACTTACAACTGAAAACCAGCACCTATAGTTTTATCTCCGTCCTAGGCTTATGTAGGAGGGTGGAAGCCTCTTGCTTTACTATATAGATTGCATCTTGCAAAAAAAAAAAAACAACAAAAAACTGCACTTATAACCTTTAAAAAGCTATTGACTCATTGGCACATATCAAGGGGTAATACATATTGGCTATAAGGAAGCTCCCAAAGGAAAGTAGTGCCCATGTCATTGGTGCCTGATGCTGTGATAACACCATATGGTCAGTTGGGTGCAAGTTTGCTCATGTAGTGAAGGGAAAAGCTAGAGGTAGTCAGTCCTTTGTTTACTAACCTTGACTCCTGCAATTCATCATGTACTACCTAAGCAGTATTGCAGACATAGAAATGCTGTTCCCTAATGCTTGTGGCCTCTTTCTGTGAAGAAGTATATGCTGCCCCACTGTAAATAACTGTTTGATTGGTTTGAGAAACCCAATGAAGATTTTCTACAATATTTGTGTTGAAGATCGCAAGACGCTGACAACATAAGAGCTTGTTTTATTAAATGTGCCTATATTCGGAACAATAAAGGGATTTTTTTTTTTTTTTTGGGGGGTAGTGTTTTTACGCTTCATGTTGTGTAAAGTACATTGTGTTGGATATATACATAGATTAAACTGAGGATGGCATGATCGCTTTCTGCTCATGTATAACGTGGTCACTGCGGGGGACATCAGTAAGTCAGACATCACTTCCTGGGGGAATAGCGGTTTTACATTTCTTTATTTTTTTTAATGTATTTTTGTTTCTGAAATATCTATAGCATATTGACCATCTGACTCCTGCCCTGGGTCTCTGGATTTGGCACTGACAACCTTAGCTGCAATAAACATAGTTCAGAGTTTCTACAATGATGTATTTTATATAAATGTACAGAGAACTATTCCGATATTTATATTGGCTACGGACAGTTTTATTTTTGCTTCTAGATTCTTAATTCAACATTTTATAAAGTGTATAGCAATGGAAGCCTTGGGTCACAAACGCAATCCTTTTGGCTGGTATAGAAAAAAGCAGCGGTTACGAATACTTTACATGTGAAAAATATGCAGATGGGGTTAGACTGAGAATCTGATCCAGTGTTGCCACCTCTTATTGCCTGTCCTCTTGCGTGTGCTACCAAGTCGTATTCTTGTTGTGACTTTTCAAGTGGCTTAGCATTGATGGTACTGTTTCTGTTGTGTATGGACGTTCAGTATCAGATTGTGAAGTGTGTGGTGCAGGCTGTTATTGTGCCTCAAAGTATTTGTGTGTAATGCTGCCTTTTCTGTAGACATAAGTGTAATATGGTTATGAGCCTTACCCATCAATGTTTACAGAGTGCTCCAACTTGTTCCTGTGTGAACATGTTCTGTCCTATAGTAGATTTTTGCTCTCTTTACACTAATCTTATCGATCTTATGCATGTGGCTTTATGTTGCATCGGTTTCTATCCATATGCAGTGAATGAGGAATAAGGAATTATGTTCTGATTTGTCATATGACAGATCTCCAGTGTAATACAGTAGCAGTATAGTGTATGGTATTGATGAAAATCTTATATATACATTGTGGAAGCGCCTTTTTGCTGCAGACTTTTGATCTGTAGCAGATATGTTAGGTGTCACTTAATACTGGTGTTGATTCCAGTGTGGGCACCTACCTTTTACTAAGCAACAATCAAGCTCCACCACTGGCCTGGCTTGTGCGCATCAGAAACCTGGTAAATCCCACAGCCATTCTGCAACATATGCAGATACCCTAAGGTCCCTTTCACATTGCCGTTGTGGGGACGTGTTTGCGGCCGGATATATGTCCCCATAGATGGCTATGGCATGCGGCACTAAGCTCCATGTGTAATGTGTTTATGTAGCCAGCTAGCCTGACCCAGCTTTCCCAGGGTCCAGAATGTTCTAAATGTTTTTTTTTTTTCAGCAAAACCACTCAACTCGGGGATTAACCATATGATCCTGCATCAGTGTAGCTACAGCAGTCTCAAGGTATACTTGCTTCATAATGCATCAAATCAAATGGTAGGTTTCCTTTAAAGGACATCTACCATCAGAAATACTGATAGTAGAGTCCTATAATGTACTTGCTCACTGAGAGGTCGTCTTCCCTATACTGTTTAAATTAGTGCGATAAACATGAAAAAAGAGCGTTTTGATCACAGTCTAAAAATCACACTCGGGCGCTCTGAGACTCCTTGAGCAAAGAGAAATTCGCCTCATTCATTCAGAACTATATGGGGCCACAACTTAGACCTAGAACATGCCTAAGGGCTAAGTCATACAAACACGCACATGCACTACGTTATGGGATATCTCACAGACTGCTAAAAACATGAGTACATACCGGCACATGGTCCTGCAGGAGCTACGATGCCTGGACTCCCTGTAGCAGTGTTTAGATCTGTTGAATGCAGCCACCTCATGGTTCATATTTCGAGTAGGTTTGTGTAATTCCCCTAAGCAGAACTGGTCACCTTGTACATAGTACAGTAGATGAATAGTTTTATTTTTTTAGGAAAGATTTGGTATAATTTGTACATGTTGTGGATCTACATCAGGAATGAGGAGATAGTTGCTTGTGTATGGCGTGGGATTTCCCTTGTGAGTCCAGTGGGTGGTTTTGTTTGCTCGCTATATAACCTGATGCTGGCAGATTGGGTTGTATGCGGAAATTATTTACATTGCACTTGGCTACAAATTATTGCAATCCATTTTCTGGATTATCTATTACTTGACACCTGCACAAGACCTTGGTCCACAGCAAGTGAAATGCTGCTTATTCTGTGTATCGCCTTATCTGCATGCTTCAATATACAGGGAAGACAGTTTTGCTTTTGCTTTGTTTTCTTGTAACAAATGATTCATTTTGCCAAACTGGTGAATATATAAATATATAATATGTATTTTTTTTTTGTTACTTGTTTAAGCTTGTCACTTATTTTGACCATATGCGCTTTGTTCATATTCCAATGTATTTGTTCTTGTTTACAGTCTTGCTTGAACTATGAAACTTCTTGTTATCAATGAATGAAATAAAACTTGAGTTGCCTTGTTTTCTTTTTAACAATTGATGTCTTTAGTTTTATTTCTAAAGTATATAGAAATTTTACGATAAGGAACGCCTTAGCGATTTACATTTTCACTTTATAGTTCATTAAAGTTTTATTGCAAGATAATAACAGCATTTACAAACTCTACAATGAATTCCACTAACAGATAAAACAATGAAAACGAATATGGATGCATCCCTGGATTATTGCTCACATTATATCCTGGCTACTGGATATCATCTATTACAGAAAAATCCATCTAGCCCAACAAAAAAAAATGGGGACCAGACAAACAATCAATACTACATCCACCAAAACACAGAAATTTGGGGGGGAGTGTGGGGGGTGGTATGGGGGCAGTGTCTCACTGGTGTAGTAATGACCAGAGACCCATGCGGCAAACTCTGAGAAGTCCCTAAAAGATGTCCAGGAGAGCCACCTGAGATGGAACCTGTGAGCCACATCCAATCTCAAGTCTTCCAATACCACCAGTTCCTCCATTTGCACTATATAAGCCATTTCAGCCACCCACATCGCCTTGGTAGGAACCAAGTCAGATTTCCACAATCTAGGGATAAATCGCCTGTCTGCCATGGCTGTGCCTTAGAAGCCCTTTTTTCATCTTTTGTATGCTCTAGGTAACATGGACAGGAGAGTAGATTTTCACTTTATTACAGCGTATGTTTCATGAAAAAAGGGTTAGTGTTGTCTCCAGTAACTTCTTTGGATAGTCTGTTGCTATGGATAAACCCCTGTGCTTGGCATTCTTAAGGCTGGTAACTTGATGCAAATTACTCATGGTAATTCTCTATCACAGCTTTGAATTGATGATCAGATCATTTATTGGTGTGTATAATACATACTGCAACCTTTCCTATCCCTGTTCATATAAATCTCTGAAGTTTCTGCAGTATTTGGTTAGTGTTAATCGCTGAGAATGGGGGGGAAAGAGAGTATCAGGTACTATAAAATGTAACTTTTATTAGATATGCACTAAAATTAATAAAAATGGGAGGTATATCCTCCTCCACCACTAAAATAAGTGTCTAAAGTAATTCAAATGTCTGACCCCAGCTCAAGCACATAGTCTTAGGCGACCTAACTGCGACCAAGAAAAAGACAGCGGTTGGTTCGGCTCGATATATGATACAGCCAAGCGCTCGCCGTATATGCGGATATAGGGAATGTAAAAAGCCACCCTCTCACAGCTGGTATGATAACAACAAGAAACTCAAAATGCCACCAGTACAGCAGCCGTTGTCCTCGGGCCAGACCTGGATAAACCTAAGATAAGTGGGGCTTCTGTTCATGTAGATGTGGATAGGAGACTGTATTAGCTAGATGGAGTCTAAGATAAATGCTCACCACTACTAGACCACTAACGCTGTCAGATTCACTCATCTCATCCAGGATCATATAGTATTAAGTTGATGATATACACATATGAATGATTGTACAAATTCACATAGCGTGTCCCGCATTGATACCAGGGCAACGCACGCTAGGAGACGCTCAATATTTAAAGCCTGAGTCCCGCCCCTTCGTGATCAGAGTGGGTTCAGGACCAATAGCGGGGGCCAGAAAGGCCCAGCCCTCGCAAAGGGAAACCCCCCCACAGCGTCATGATGTACAGGCCACTGAACGGAGCTGGAGGCGAAGAGCCGCCTCCGGTCACGTGATCGCGCCGCGATCACGTTGGGTGAGGACAAGACACGCCCCTCCTCAGAGTCACATGATCGCAAGGTCCATGCGTACAAGGAAACCCAGACCGTGCCCTGTGCATGGCAATAGTGTGCTGTGGGATAAGACAATACAGCGATAGAGAGCCACTTCCTCCCTATGAGTGAAACAACGAAGTTTGGGGAGATCACGAAACAGATATTATAGAGGAAAAAAAAGAAGACTCGTCACCTAGTAATCCTCGGTCGGACCTGTGAATTGCCTGAATCCATCAAAATGGTATGTCAATCTAGGAAGCATAGAGGTAAGTAGAAGTGCAAAAACAGGAATGAGAATAGAGTACTAGGTTAGGCTGAAGTCAGGGACAGTCAAAAAGGCCTTTCAACATGCCCTTTCCTCAAGAAGAGAAGATATCTTGAGCCCTAAAACTAGGGAGACTGATAACACCATACGATTGATTGGAACCTTTGATGCGAACGCGGATGCAATCAAACAGATCCTTAACAAATACTGGCGGATCTTCAGACAAGACCAGGATCTGAGTGAATTTTTATCACCCTATCCTTCAGTCACCTATTGGAGACAGGCTCGTTCAAAGTCATCTCGAACCTGCTCTGTCCCCCCCAACATGGCTTTCCACTGGTTCTATTGGGGAACAGTTTTCAGGGTGCCAGCACTGGCGATGTATACTTCATAAGGGAATATACCAACTGTAGGACAGTAGAAGTGTACTTGGTATCCTGCCCCTGTCCTGTGAACTATGTGGGAAAAACGTACCGTCAGGTTAAGACAAGAATTCAAGAACATGTAGGAGACATCAGGAACATGAGGGACACCACTGTGGCAAGACACTTTGCCAGATTCCATAATAGCAATCCCAAACTATTACGTTTTCAGGTGATAGAGAAAATCATACCCCCCAAACGCGGAGGCAACAGGGATAGGCTGATACAACAAAAAGAGACCAGATGGATCTACACCCTGAATACGGTGGAACCCAACGGCCTCAATGAGAAGCAGTCATTTACCAGTTTTTTGTAACCATCACCTATAGAACGCTTTGCTATTACTTGCTCCAACAGCTTTGGGCAATAGCCTCGAGATGGCACCCCCATGTACATGTTTCTATCCTTGTCTAATTATACGCTTTTCTCTGTTCCTTCATGGTATTTTATTTCTACTAGTTTAAAAGGACAGACTAACATCGATGTACTCTTCAGCCTAACCTAGTACTCTATTCTCATTCCTGTTTTTGCACTTCTACTTACCTCTATGCTTCCTAGATTGACATACCGTTTTGATGGATTCAGGCAATTTCACAGGTCCGACCGAGGATGCTAGGTGACGAGTCCTTCTTTTTTCCCCTCTATAATATCTGTTCGTGATCTCCCCCAACTTCGTGTTTCATCATAGGGAGGAGTGGCTCTCTATCGCTGTATTGTTGTTATCCCACAGCAAACCTATTGCCATGCACAGGGGCACGGTCTGGGCGTTTCCTTGGTACGCATGGACCTTGCGATCATGTGACTCTGAGGAGGGGGCGTGTCTTGTCCTCATACCCACGTGACTCGCGGCGCGATCACGTGACCGGAGGCGGCTCTTCGCCTCCAGCTCCGTCAGTGGCCGGTACATCTATGACGCTGTGGGGGGGTTCCCTTTGCGAGGGCTGGGTCCTTTCTGGCCCCCGCTATTGGTCCTGAACCACTCCTCTGATCACGAAGGGGCGGGACTCAGGCTTTAAATATTGAGCGTCTCCTAGCGTGCGTTGCCGCTGGTATCAATGCAGGGACACGCTATGTGAATGTGTACAATCATTCAATATGTGTATATCATCTAACTTAATACTATATCTGATTCCTGATGAAGGATAGAGTGAATCTGACAGCGTTAGTGGTCTAGTAGTTGTGAGCATTTATCTTAGACTCCATCTAGGCTAATAAGCAGTCTCCTATCCACCATCTACATGAACAGATAGCCTCCAACTTATCTTAGGTTGATCCCAGGTCTGGCCGAGGACACGGCTGCTGTACTGGTGTCGATTTTGAGTTTCTTGTTTGTCATCATACCATCTGTGAGAGGGGTGGCTTTTTTACATATTCCCTATATCCGCATAGACGCTGGGCCTATGGTATCATATAGTAGCCTATACCCCCGCTGTCTTTTGTCTTGGTCTCAGTCTAGGTCAGCCTAGATATGTGCTTGAGCTGGGGTCAGACATTTGAATTACTTTAGACACTTATTTTAGTGGTGGAGAACGATATACCTCAACACATTCTTTTATTCATTTTAGTGCATATCTAATAAAAGTTACATTTTATAGCACCTGATACTCTCTTTCCCCCATTCTCAGTGAATTTTCAAAAAAAATAAGAGAGGTGAATAACCCATATCTTTATTCAGTGAATTCTAGTCTTAATCGCCTCAGAGGTTGTGTCCTGTACCCACATTAGCTCACAGAGTAGGTTTAGTTTATGGGCACGTGTTATGGCTATAAAGTATTGGATACCTGCCATTTTAGGACGACGAGTAAAGTTTCCCAGTATGGAAATGAGCATAAAGTCCAGTGATAGTTTGCTCTATTTTTCCATATCAACACAATTTGAGCAATTTCACACTGAAGAAAAGTATTTCTGTCCTCACTTAAGTAGATTAATTAGCATCTTTCTAAAAGTTGATTTCATGGATTACAATTAAGTTTTTGCAATTTGAAGCTAAACGCTGGTACTAAGATATATCCAGCTGCATTCAATACTAAGGGGGTGTCTCAAATAGCCAAGCAGTGTGATTGGCAATCTCTAGCAGTCTCACTCACTTTCTATGTGAGTGCTGGAGATAGACGAGTGTTAATCTTAGCAATTTTAAACTCTCCCACCCTGTTCAATTAAGTGGCAAGATGCATGCTCAACCTGTCTCTCCACCCATTAGTGAGAAGGGGACCCCCATTCTCTGGATCAGTGGGGGTCCAACTGCTGGATTATGGATTACATGAGAATGTGGTACAACCACTTTAACGCCTAATGGAATCCGTGCATAAGTATTCCTACAGCAAGTTCTAGAGGAATAAATCACACCACAACGTACGTAATTTTCTTTATTTGATTTACAAAAAAAGTTACATGATTCAATATGAAAATAAGAAACTGTCTACAAATCTCAGACAGCAATAAATCATTAATTTACAATGCATACAGGAGTCAGAAGAATAACTCTTGTACAAAAAAAACCCAACTCTAAATGGTTTTAAAATCCAGTACTTAAAATCTATGAACGGGAGAGAAAAGAAACCACAGAAGGTGATGTTAAAATCACCTTATATTACATGCCCAATGAAGCTACATTACAGAAACTCAATATACAAAAATTAAATTAAAACATAAATTGGGAAAAAAAAACAAAGAAAAAAAAAACAAAAAAAAAAAAAAACTCACTCCAATTCAACAGAGCATTCAAATATGTATAGCTTTCTTCCTGACTCATGTTTGCAGATAGGACAGGAGGTTTAAAATCAGGAGAACTGGATCTGTTGTACACCTTGTATCTGTGGAGATAGAAAATAGTTAGCAAAAAAAGAAAAGAAAGCACAAGTAAAATGAAGGGAGCATATCGGATTTTATTTGGATTAGTACTAATAAGACATAATACTGGATGTTACGTCCCATGTACTGATGATAATCATTGCCATCATAAACTCAAATCCCCATTTTCCCCATAAAACAGCCAATTCCACAAGAGCAAGTAAAATGCTTTGTATAAAGATCTCCACACATACCTGTTGATATGAGGTTGTATAAACCATGACATTTGGCTGTTGTCCATCTGTAGTTATTAAACCAGCAGGTAACTGTCCGGCTGCAAAACACAAAAATGACACATTAACATGCTGGGTCCAGGAAAAAAAGAAACTCATGTATATGATGCACCAAATTTGCCTTCTTGCCCTGCAAATCACTAAAATGCTTTACATTGTAGATCGCCATAATGTAAGGAATTCAGTCCCGAGCAGTGATGCTGGGCCGTACCACAGGTGGACTGACAACACCAATGTGAATCTGCCCTAATGCAATTAGACTTACTAAAGGCTTCATCTGTGAGTTCCTCCCCAAGGCCATCACCTCCTGTAACCGTTCCTCCAATGCCTTTTTCACCTTTCATTGCCTTGTTAAAAAGAAATGATATGATTAATCTGTGTACACACCTTCCTTCATCCTACAATCCATATATTTATATATGTTGGAAACCAAAAAAAAAAAAATACAAGTTGATCAAATGTGACTAATAAATCAAGAGTTTTGATAAAAAGGCAAAAGTCATACAGAAATGAACCAATTACTGGCGGTCCCCTCCTTAAGAACACCCGACGTACAGACGACCCCTAGTTACAAACGGACCTATGGATGTTGGTAATTTATTGTACTTTAGCCATGGGCTACAATGATCAGCTGTAACAGTTATCAAAAGGTGTCTAATTAAGATTTCTTGTTAATCCTGGTTCTTATAACAAACCTAAAAATTTTTAAACTCCAATTGTCACAGACCAAAAAACATATGGCTGGGGTTACAATTACAAACCTACAGAACCTATCTTGTACATAACCCAGGGACTGCCTATATTCTATAGTGATCTATGGATAATCCATTCCTCTCCAAAAACCCAAGCCCCTTATAGCTGCTGGGGAAAGCTTGTTTTCAATGCTGCCCTGTATTTTGCCATCACTACCTCCTGGGGTAGAGCATTTCATAGTTTAAAGGGAATCTACCACCAGGATTGTAGGATGAAGGATTGTATGCAAATTAGCCTGAGGGACTCCAGGCTCCATATGCATTAATGCAGCCTGGAGCCCCTCAGGCAAATTTGCATAAAATATGTCATCCTGGTGGTAGATGTAATTTAACTATAATAGTACATAACCTTTTCTTATATTGAGGTTTGTATCCTAATCCTTAGTCAGCTGTCTGACAACGTACTGGTGGTGTACCTGCTGCAACCTTTCAGATCAGGCTATTTCATGGCCCAGCAAGGTAACCAGTGCACCAGTTGCATAAAGTCACAGAGGCAATGACCTAAACACAGAGTCCGGCTGAGCTATGCAACATATGTGATTATACGTTTATGGTTTCTGGTTTTATTTTTTCTTCTTAAATTATGGTATTGAATGGTTTTGTGTATGCATTGTTGAATTTAAAGTTAAAGAATTGACATACACTAGCCTTCTAGAGAACTGGCAGAAATGGTTCCCTTTAGACAGACAACCAATATATATCTAGTGGATGTGTTTACTGTATTTTGGGCCTTAAAAAGAACATTATTTGGAAGGTGCTAATCTTCTTTTCTAGATGGATCTGCTGCACAATGTGAAATCTCACATGAGGGGGTGATCTGCGGTGGGAAGAACTTTACTTCAGCATGGCATTCTCCACCTCCAATCTCAACTCAAAGTTGATTTTCTGGATGATGCCACCACAAACCGGTAGTGGTTTATTAGGTTAATTTCTGCCAGCAGTTTCCTTTAGGAGGACATTTTACCAGATTAGCATACCATTCTCAGGGGCAGACATTGCAGAGATATCAGTCCCACTATCTAACCAATGTAATATGTGTTCTGTCAGAGGAGGAGCTGGAGGCGTGTGTTATGCTAATCTTCTACCATACTGTTCAAAGTAAACGCCAAGTAAATGTAAATGCCAACATCATGTAGACCAGTGGTTCTCAACCTTTCTAATGCTGTGACCCCGCAATACAGTTCCTCATGTTGCGGTGACCCCAAACTATGTACAAGAATATTGTATTCATGCCAAAAAATGCAATAAAATCGTGGCTTTGATGGTTTTAGGAGACCCCTGTGTTTTGATCGTTTGACCCCCGCCGGGGTCGCAACCCACAGGTTGAGAACCACTGATGTAGACGTAAACACCACACAACCGCCATGAAAAGACAGTGTAAGGCTACATTCACACGATGTATGCCCGCCGTACCGTAGTACGGCGGCCATACATCGGCGCCGCGGAGAGGAGCAGGGGATGAGCGCAGCTCACCCCCGCCCCTCTCCATAGGAAGATACAGCGCACGGCGCCGTATCACGGGAAAAGTTAGGACATGTCCCGTACAGGGCTGTGAGCCCATAGAAGTGTACGGGGGACGTATATCGGCCATATATACGTCCCCCATACATGTGTGTGAATGTAGCCCAAATGCCATGCATACTACACGCAAATGCAAATGCAGTGAAAGCGCAGCATAAACACCAATGCAACAAAAATGTGAAAACCGGCACGCAAACTGCAAGTAAACACAAATGCAAAACAAGCGCCATGTAAACATAAACACAACGCAAGTAGAATGTAAACACAAATGCTTAGTAAACACAGTGCAAATACCACAAACACCACGTAAAATGCAAAAGCCAGATAAACGCAAATGCACTGCAAAAGGCACGCAAATGCCATGTGAAAGCAAATGCAACGCAAAAGGTACATAAATGCAAATGCCAAGTGGATGCATACGCAGCGTAAGCGCCAAGCAAACCGAAATGCTACGCTAACGTGACAATCGCCAAATTAACGGAAAAGACGTGAGCGTAGTTGCCAACGTAAGTGCTGTGTAAACATCGGTGCAAACGGCATGTAAATACAAACACCATGTAAATGCAAACAAAACATAAAAGTAAATGCGATGTTAGCACAAAAACAATGTAAGTGCAAATGTAAATGTCATGTAATGTAAATACTTTTATATCATGGTTATGTTCACATTGAGTTTTGAGTCTGTGTTCACATAACATTTAAATCATGTCGTCATATGCATTTACATCACATTTGCAGAATATTAGCGGAATGTGTGTGAACACAGCCTTTAGATGAGAAAAGAGGAATCACAGCTCACTAGCATTCATATCAGCTTCTCTGACATTGCCTGCTGCTGATTGGACAGTGTGAGAGAGGATTAGCATAACACACGCCCCCAGCTCCTCTTCTCTGACCAAACACAGATTACAATGGTCAGACACTGGGATGGATATCCCCACAATTGTGGGGACTAGAAAGAAAATTCTAAGTGCCCCTGTATCTGAGTAGCAGCCCCTACAGAATGGTGTGCTAATCTCCATAGAAGCAAGGTGGGGAAGGGTGCTCTAAGTGAAAGTGAATTTGCTGAAGATGATGCATCATGGAAATTGTTATGCCATGTGGGAAGCAATAAGCATGTCAGTGTACTGCAGCAGATAAGGAGATTCTTCTGTGAGTCCAATTGCACTGTAAACCAGAGACTCATATACCAGTAGGAGAGTAGAAATTTCACAGTAAATAAGAGATTATTTATGGATGGATTTATGGAGAATTATTGATGGATCCACCAGGTTTAGCAGAGAACAGAGCAGTTCCTCTGTATAATGACACAAAGGGCACATACGTACATTACTGGAAGAACCATAGGCACTGAGAATATCATTTCTCTCCATCTGTTATAAATAGAGCGGATGAGATAATATGAATATATTGTAAGTTCGGCCAAGTTCACACTACCGCCAGGATTTCCGTTTATTTACCTCCATTTCAAAAAGATAAACAGATGGCAAATAAACGACACTGTCCATTACATAAGCAGACACTTTACTTTCAAGACATCTATAGCTTCCATATCTGTATAACTATCAATTTCCCATTTCTATCTGCCTACCTAAACCTCACATTTATCTATAATCTATCCATCATCAATTTTTTAAGATTTATATCTGTCAATTTTTTTTTATCTGGAAAAAAGAACCCTGTAAAAACTGCCACCTCCTGCCCGTCCCCATTGACTTCAATGTAAATGATAACGGATGAGAAAAAAAAAAAAAAAAAAAAAAAACACTGATTCCCAACTTTAATGGGGGATAAAAAAAGATTTATAATGGATCTGTTCAAGAACTGAGCCTTAGCATAATATGCAATTCCATGATACACAAAAGATGGGTACAAGTATTAATGTAAATAATTGAGTTCTAACTAGCCACCATTTGCCTATTGCCCTCATATACTTAAGAGGGGGAAGCATTTTCTATACAGACGCTTTATCGAACAATTTGGAATAATTACATTTTAATAGTTGTAATATGCAGGTTGATAATACTAAAAAATCTTGCAATAATTTACATCAGTAAACTGAGCACTTGTTAAGAAGCCAGTGCCACCTGTCCATTCACATCAAGTTCACTGTAGATAAAGTGCAGTACCAACCTCTCTGAATTTCTGAAGGTACAGCTTTAATGGCTCCACATAACTATCAAATCCTAAAGTTGACATGGCAAAGAGAATGTCTTCCCCATTGATGGTTTTCCGCTTCTCTTGATGACACCTCTCACTGGCTTCAGAAGTTATAAAGCTAATGAATTCACTCACACATTCCTGTACACACTCCTTGGCATCTTTTGCAATCTATAAAATAGAACACAGAAAGAAGGAACTGGTTAATCATAACAATTTTGTTATTGTGTATGACACGTGACAATAAGCAATATAGCAATATTGCTGTGCAAGTGATGAAACCTGACAAACCATTGTGTCACTGCCACTTTCTAAGGCCCCATCCACACAACCGTAGGGGTACGCCAGTACAGCCGTACCTACGTCCACCATAAACAGGCATATGTGCGAAACTGTATCACTGCACACAGGAAAAAGATAGGACATGTCCTATCTTTTCCTGTGTTACGGGCCATACATTATGCATTGCTATGGAGAGGGGAGGGGTCACCCCTCCTTTCCATCGGGCTGATGTACACCCGCCGGGCCATAGTGTGCATGTAGCCTTAATCTCACTGATAATGTTACTTTGTTTTCTTTGGAAAACATTCTGTTCTCCCAATGAAGGTTAACCTCTTCACGCTACATGGCGGATATATCCGCCACAGAGCTATGAAGGGTGTATGAAGAGGGCTCAGCCCGTCGCTAACACCCGCGGTCGGTGCTTGCATATTCTATCTTTTCCCAGTGTACAGTGCGGCACGGTGCCACGTGCGTACCACTGCTGAGAGCCGATTGCTATGGGGATGCATAGCTTGCTGCAGTATCTACATCCCTAGGACGGTCCAGTGAATGCAGCCTTAATGTGGTTTGATTGATCCCGGCTTTCCTTTTTAGTTCCCTCCAAAGGGTATTACTGTGCCGACTATTGGAGATTGTTTGCCTACATTAGATAGTTCTATAGTGCTTATCAGGTGATAATTCTATGCCTCTAGTTACAATAAGCAATGTTCTCAAAGGGAGAGGTTTAGCCACGTGTTGGTGGATATTTTGTAAACTCGTCTTATTTGATGTATTGATTGTCCACACTACTTATTGTACTGATTTTTTTTTTTCTTAAAAAAAAGGGCATCCAATAAAAATTTGGTTAAAACAAAAAAAGCGTTTGCAAGAAATTAATAATAATGGCCTACACAAAGAATCAGATGTTTTGCCTGAGGTAAACCAAGGACAGCGGAGCAGAAGCGGTTCACTCCCTTTCCCTGCAGTATCTGGACGCTGTCAGTGCAGTTGCTGCTTCCACAGGAGGTTACACAATCTGACAACTGTTCCATGTTTTCACCAGGCTGAACAGATGATCAGTGCAGGGTCGGGTGTCATCACCCCACATATCAGTTACTGATGGCCTAAGGATCAATATACATTAGTCTCTAACTTTTTACATTTCATTACAGAAAACAAAGAAGCCACACTTGACTACTAATTAGACAGATCTAATATATCTGTGTGACATCTCTTCCTGAACACAGTGGACGGGGAGGAGCAATTCTGTTTTCTGTGAAAAGTAAATTCAGTAGATTTGATTTAAAACACTGAAATGGATTTTGCATTAGTATTATGGAATGTCAAATCCACAAAGTTATTCACCAAGTACATCTCTAGAACCTAAAAGACTGCCTAAAAGTAATTTGCAGGCAGCATATTATATAGAAGGGGGAGCTGAGAAGTCATTGATAGAACTAGGTGCATCCGGAGATATGTCAGTAATTGTTCTCCCTATGCTTCTGGAAATTCCAATCAAAGATATAATTGAATATAATACAGGTTATACTGAACCTTTGTCCAGTAAAACGAATATGTAGTTGGAGAAAATAAAACATAACTTTTGCCTGCAAATTCTCAGAGTGACATATGACAAATAAGAAAACTAGCTGTAATGCCGCTATGTACGTGTTAAAAATAGGAAAGATAAAAATAGCCATAACACCATATAAAATGCTGAAATGGGAACTGTCCTCTTTGGTAGATTCTCATAGAAAAAAAAAAGGCTTAATATCTTCGCACCTCTTCTGCCAGAAGCACAGTATTGACTGAAGGTGCAAAATGAGGCTGTAGGGTAGATAAGAAAAAGTGGAATCTGTAGACATTACTTTTCCTGTTTGTGGGATGGCGTTTTTCATTATCCTTGCCACATTGGCAATTGGAAGGTAAATATCTTGCTCCCTGAAACTTTCTTTTGAGCCATTTGTGTCGTCTGGATCATTTAGACTGTCTTCTGTGTCTCCTGAAATAGGACAAGAATGCAAAGTGTTAATGTGATACTGTAATACATACCCACAGCAAAGCTCACAACTCAGAACACTCAGTATACCAAAAAGTTATTATATTGATTCCTAATGGTATCATTGTAGTCATTCAGTAGGAATTCTCATTGCAAAGATACATCCTGGACAAGTGATTTACATACAGGCAAACAACTAACTGATAAATGTACTGCAACAAACCACAGAGCTGTGCGCATAACCTGGATAGATGTTCACTCTAGAAATGTATACAGAATACTCCTAAACTGAGGAAGTAACACAAAAAATTCTGTATGTTGTGTTGTATAAAAACCAGCCAGTTAAACCCGGACAAATGCCACATTGTAATCAGATTTTGAACCTTCTCAAATTAACTGATCACCCATCAAGTGTACAGGGCTGTAAGAAGTGCAAAGAGTACCCATAAGACTTGCTATGGATGCGTAGGGGTTTTGTACTTGGTTTGATTTAATTTCAGGACCATAGTGCAATAACTGGAACCATTGAAGCACAGTAATAACCACAAGTAACAAAATCCCAAACTTACAGTTTCCAGACTTACCATCATGGGGTTGTATTACATAATGGCTTCCACCTATATAATCAGTTGAAATTCCTAACTGGGACGTGTCTGTTGTAGAGTTATCACCATCCATCTGAAAGTGGCAACAGAATAGTTAGAACACTGGTTAACAATCCAGGATACAATTTCCTCTACATCAGTGATGGCAAACCTTTTAGAGCCTGAGTACCACTTATTTATTGCAGAGTGCCAGCACAGCAATTTAAGCAGTAATTTATTTCTCCTTGTTCATTGACAACTTTCAATCGTTCAGCCTCCTAAAGACACCAATGCAGTTGAAAGGAGGAGGGCAAATTCGCCTATCATTGTAGGAAGACTCTTTGAGTCCTGTCTGGTGAACTTCATGCTGGGGTGATGGCCTGGGCGCCCACAGAGAGGGCTCAGAGTGCCGCCTCTGGCACCAGTGCCATAGGTTAGCTACCACTGCTCTACATAGATACACATCCAGTCCAATCAGGAAAGAGAAGGTGCCGTCTAAAATCAACGACCAACGATTTTCCATCTGACATGTTGTCATTATATGGGCATCACCTCAAAAAGCATGAGGGAAGATACTCTACATTTCAAGGCTGTGATCAGCATTTACCATTGTCACTCTGCAGACTGTGAATGAATGGATAGTCAGAGCTCTTGGCAATTGCACAATTTATGGTAAGTTTTGCCAACGTAATAACCACCCAGAACAGGAATCTTCATTTCCAAATGTGTCTCACATGAAATATTTATTTCCCCCTTAAAAGTCCTAAATCGTTGAGAGCAATAAGTCAGTGGTGTTCTGGCCAATAGAGAGATGCCAATATGCATACCCTTTCATCAATTTTAGACAGCAAACTCTTATGTCTTATGTTCATGAATACTATCATAAAGGTCCTGGCAGGAGGATGGACAGATAAAGATCACATGACCCTCCATTTTATGGACAGGAATGTCTGACTGATGAGGTAAAAGACAGGAAGCTTCACTTTACATATCAAAAAAACAGTGCAGAACCTTTATTAGATGTATATTGGTAAATTACCTAATATCTTGCCCCCCATTGCAAGAAACATGAGGTAAAGTGGCCAACCCCTTTAAGCTGCAGGCTGAGTATGTCCTGCTGTTTCTTTTCAATAATATTGGAGCATTTTAAGTTGTCAAGCTTGGGCATCTCCAGCACTCACAATCATTGCCTATGCTAGTGCCAGAGATAACTGAGCGCTGTCCTCAACTTCCAACTCTCCCACAGTATTTAAGAGAGCGGCAGGACAAATGCGCCACCTGCTTCTTCAGTCAGTTACATCTGGTTCCCTCTACTCTTGAAAGGTGGGGGCCAGCAGTCACACCCTCAGCAATTAGACTGTTATCACTTATATTTTGCGGATAACATTAGCATTTGGTACAACCCCTGTATAAGATGAATAGAGACTTACTTGTATGCCACCCAAATTTAACACACCACAGAATATGCTGGTGTTTATTTAAATAATTTTATTACATATCCAGGTAAAATGAATATTGACTACAAAATGTTACATGATAAAGCAGATCATACATATACAATAACAGTCAGCCAAAATCCAGATTTCAGTGGGATAGGACCAATTCCGACCATAAATACCTTGTCTGTTACATGATAAGTAATTATAGAAATATATATAGCCCTTGGAGAAATACAGTTTATATATTTTATAGATCTAGCGGTTGAGAAGTCTGTGTAGTGTGTATGTAATGTAAGTGAATATACTGTGGATGCAGGATTAGAAGCCCTTCTTCTGTGCAGGAGATAGCAGGTAAGGCATTCGGCATGACAAGTAGGTGAGCAGCAGACTGCCGCTCCATTTGACCTAGTCAAGGCCATCCTATGATTGCACACACGCGCTTTGCCTCACATAAAAGAGACCTTAGTTTATCCATCTCGATTCGGTCGGCTGGGGAGGCGGGGCCCAACAATTGTCACCACCACTACTAGTCTTCTGGTCACAGAAGCCACTGATGCCAATGTTCCCACACGAGGAATAGGTAATCAAAGGTGAACATCTACCTTTCTGCAGGTGGATTGCCGTTTTGTCACTGCGTGTCTGGGCATTTTTCCACAGACGTTGTAAGTGTAGCCAAGTGGGCATCTGAACATCTTTGTGACCTTTCTCTTGAGGGTGGAGCAAAATTTGTCCTCCTTATATGTGCAAAATGGATGACATATGGAGGGGGGGGGGGGGGGGGGGAAATCAAGGACACACACAGCAAAACAGATTGTTTCTTTTTACTGACACTGATATGGCCTTATACAGTCTCCTCTCTCTCTCACTCGCAGTTCTGTTGTATATACCTCTGCCTGTCAACACCACACATGAAGCCTTACTCACAGCCAGGTGTGTATGTATACTCATTGTTAGTACCGAGAGACAAACCCAAAAAAAAAAATATATACCAAAAACCGCAGCCCCGTATTCCCACACGGCCAGTGTAGTGTATGTATACAGCATTGTATATACAAGAGACACCGCATCCCCTACCACAGCAGTGTAGTGTATGTATACAGCATTGTATATACCAGAGACACACAAAAATCCAGAGACAAAACCCACCTGCATCCTCTAATAACCACAGCCCGTGAGTGTATGTCTACGCATTGTATATACCAGAGCACCACTGCACCATCCTCTCCACACCCCATTGTACAGTGTATGTATAACAGCATTGTATATACCAGAGACACCGCATCCTCTACCACAGCCAGTGTAGTGTATGTATACAGCATTGTATATACAAGAGACACCACATCCCCTACCACAGCCAGTGTAGTGTATGTATACAGCATTGTATATACAAGAGACCAAACCGCAAATCCTCTACCCACGCCAGTGTTGTATGTATTAACAAATCATTGTATATACACGATAGACACAAAACCACAACCGCGATCCTCCCCTACCACATCCAGTGTAATGTACGTTTCTCCCAACAAAAGGCCCCCCCCCTTATTTATAATACCATAAACACAAAAAAGAAACCCTGCAATCCGCGATCCCCTACCACAGCCAGTGTAGTGTATGTATACAGCATTGATCTACAGAGACACGCAAATCCTCCCCCTAACCACAAGCCGTGTAGTGTATGTATACAGCAATTGATATACAAGAGACAAACCCGCATCCCTACCACAAGCCCTTGGTCGTGTATTTAAATGACAAAACAGCCTTGTATAATTCAAGAGACAACCACATACCCCTAACCACACCAGCCACAGTGTAGTGTATGTATAAACATCATGTATATACAAAGATACATCACTGCAAATCCTCTACCAATCCAGTGTAGTGGTATGTCATCATTTTAATATCCAGGATATACAAAACAAAAGATACCATACTACAAAAACCTCATCCCCTAACACACACAGCCAGTGTAGTGTCGTATAGACAGCATTGTAATATACACAAGAGACCCCCCGCATCCTCTACCACGCCGTGTAGTGTTGTATTGTATACAGCATTTTATCTCAAGAGACACCGTGAAGGGGTGGAGAGGGGAAGAGACAAATGGGGAAGTTCAACAGGAGTGAGGGGAAGAAAAGAAGGAGGGGGGGGGGTTCTGCGTCTGGGGGAGTCCGGAGGGGGAAAAAGGGGGGGGGCGGGAGGGGGGGAGGGGGGTCGAGGGGAGGGGGGAGGGGGGGGGGGGGGGGGGGGTGAGGGGAAGGGGCGTCTGGGGGGGGGTGGGGGGGGTAAGGGATTCAAAGACAATGAGAGAAAGGGGGGGGGGGAGGGGAAGGGCCCTATTAAGAAATGGAAACATAGCTTGGTCCATGAATCGGCACTGAGCTGCCCTCCAGTGGGGGTATCGGGGGGATATTTATAACCTGCGTTATGTATTGACATTTTCTATTATACATCCCTGAAAGGTAATTGGAGTGTCCTTCACTGCCACAAGTGCGTTAAGTTGTTCCCCCTTTACGACGCCGTCGCAACGTCCACATTTGGCTAAATTTTGCCGTGCCCTCCGAATATCAGGCCTGAGCTAGTGGAGTCCAGGTACATCTGCAATTAGGTACGCCAGTCGATGCACTAAATGTAGTGCCAGCACCCCGCGGCTCCCTAATATCAGATCCGTGGGTAACCACGTTCGCGATCCAATCTGACGGAGAGATATCCTTCCTTAGTATAGTTTTAGTAAAATTAGTTCAATTCGCGGCATTGCGATGGGATCTCGGGGTTCTTGTCAATGGGGCATGTGGGCTGATGGCTATATGGGGCAGGGGGATCAGCAATGGACGAACCCTCCCTGCGTGACAATTAGAAGACTGAAAAAACAAGTGAATTAGATTCCTTGATAATAAGTGGTATCTTGATATAAATCTGTGTCGCTAGTGCCATAATGGTAGTGTGCATAACAACCAATCAAAGGCTGCCAATACCTGGAAAGAGAGAGGATTTGAGTATCTTTAACCCTTGGATCTGCTCGCGCCGTGTAAGCAATTACTGGCGCAGGGGCTTGCCGCACTATGGGGGCGGGGGGAGCTCAGGCTCGAGGTACAGGAGGGCGGTTACTGGAAGGCTCACTGGATCGCATACTATTTCGAATTGCCCCGGGGAAAAGGCTTCCGCGGAGAGGGCGTTTTGGACACTCGGGCTGAAATTTGTGTGAAGGGGGTGTGACGCTAGGCAGGGAGTCATTTCCTGTGTCCGTCAAAACCCGACCACTACAAAGTTGTTCCTCGGAGCCGGGGGGGGGGGCCCCCGGGCAAGATCGGAACTGCGGTTATTAGGGGGCCAGGGTCAAAAAACTTACTGGCCAATTAGCAGCAGTTGTATGGGGACTTCAATAAAAGCTGGGCTGTTATAAGCAACTGGGTATCCTCTGCCTCCATGGGGACCAGGGCGGTCAGCCGGTATGGGTGGTTGGGATAACAGCTGGAGAGATGAAGAGAAGCTTTAACATGTGTCACCAAATAGGGCACGTTAATTAACAGACAATGTTACAATAACCGGTATAAATAGGTGTTCTGCATCCTTATGCTTGATCCGGTATTGTTCCCTACAAGGTCCGCAGTCCGTGCCCTGATCTGTTTTTTCCTGTTGTCCTGTGGGGTGTGTCGCCTGTGATAAAGTAGGGGGGCGCGGCTTTTGTGATCCCACAGTGTCTTCCGTTTTCCTGTCTGGTCACCTTCTGAACCCAAACCACTTGTTCAGTGCGTGCTGTGTTTAGGCGTTTTCTGGCACTGGACGCAAGCTTTTCAGGTGCGGCCGTGGGTGACTATATGCGCGTGCAACAGATCTTTAGACGATCTTTCGGCGGTAGTTAGTTTGTCTTAGGGCAGCTAGGTGCCGTTGGGTGTAGTGCTCCTTTTGCGCGGAGGGGTGGCACGAGTAGGTTTTTTGTGTCGGTGCCTGGGTAATATTTTTTTTTCGCAGACAAGGGGGGGGGGGGGGAGGGAATGCCGTTAGGTTGTAGCCCTGACGTAGAACTAAATTTTTTGTAAAGGTGTGGCCATCTTGGGCGGGGGGGCGTGGGTCCTGTGGTGTTTGTAAGTGAAGGCATATCTTGGTTTTTTGTTGTGTGCTATCTCTGCTGTACGGCTTTGTCCGGTAGTTTTTAGTGCGTGTCATTATATTTTTTTTGTGTGCTATCTGTGTCGGCTTGTCCTGTAGATTTTAGTGCTGGCATATAATTTTTTTTGTGTAGTGAGGGGTCTGTGCGGGGCTTGTCGTGGGTAGTTTAGTGCGCATTCATTTTTGGTGTGGCACAAAAATCTGTGGCGGAGGGAGCTGGTACCTTGTGGCTTGTTTGCATTGTCCTTTTTTTTTTTGTGTGCTAAATACTGAAAATGCTGGCTTGTCCGTGGTAGTAAATAATGTTGACACATGATGTTTTTGAATGTGTAGGCAACATGCTTGGGCAGGCTTGTCCCGTGTATATTGGTAGTGGCAGTGTTATCGGTTGGGGGGTGTTTTTTTTTGTGTGCTATCTGGTGCGGGGACTTGTCATGTGGTAGTTGTAGTGGGGGGGGGGCACATTTTTTTTGTTGGGTGCCGGTCTGTTGCGGGATATGATCCGTGTATTTGGTGTTCATATATGTGTATTTTTTTGTGTTACACGTGCCCTAAACGTTTAGTCCGTGTACGTTGTTTTTGGGGTGCAATATCTATGTTTCTTGTTCTCTATTTTTTTTTTTGTGGTGCAATGTCTCAAGAAATGACGTACACCGTGGTTGGAGGCATGGATACATGTAGCCTTGCCGTCTGACCCGGGAGATTCAGCTGAGTGGGGGGATTATGGTCCCTTTTTAACACATATCATCATCTCCTGCTCATCGTTCCAGTGACCTGGTAAATTAGCCGCCAAAAGGCGCCGTAGGGGTTTTCCAGGGACTGGGGTCTGCAATTGAATTGCCCTGGGCCTTCTGGTCAGGAGAATTGCCGGGGACTGTACTGCAGGGAGGAGTGCCTGGGGGCTGTCTAGGGCAGGAGAATTGCCTTGGACTATCTCAGTAGAAGGTTGTTCTGGGACTAAGAAAGAAGAAAGGTAGGGAAGGGAGATCTGCAGTGGGTAAGCGTCTGGGGCTTCCACTTACCCGCGGGCATGGGTGTAATAGGCCCCAGAAATAGGAGTTTATAAACCCGCGTCAGGGGGATGCCTAGAGACTTGGTGTGTGAGGCCCGGAATACTGGCAGTACTTGACGGGACGACAGGTGTCTCAGGAGGTGATAGACTTTTTAGTTGAGAGTTTTTTTTATGTGGGTGAATGGATGGGGAGGGCTGCTAAAGTATTATTATATGGTGAAATCAGACAAATCTCTACGCGTGCAGCAACCTAATTAGCCCAAAAACCCCACGGGAGGGTCCTTGGGATGATAAAAGCACAACCCTAGCAAAGGTGACCGGCCGCTGTCTCTGGGGCACGCAGGGCAGATGTAGCGCGAGTATATGTGGGGCATGCGATACTCCTTTGGTTTCTGGGTGGAAATAAGCGGCTTCATACAGGGGACTGACTGGATGCACAGATATACGGTAAACCACGCGAGGCCCGGGCGGGGGGAAGGGGGAAGGCACGGCCGCATGGGGTATCCGGCCGGGGTGGCATGAGCATGTGATGCGCTTTGAGGCATCCATAAGTTTTATTGCACTACACCTGAAACACCAAAAAAGCAAAGGGGACGAAGGGGAAGCAGTGCCAGGGTCCCCACCCGGGATGGGAGCCCCAGTTATGATCGTAAGGGGTATTAATTTAAGGTCAGGCCGCCATATGAGAATCAATTTAGTGCCAATGGTATTTGCCCAGCATATAACTGACTAACCCGGGGCCAAAACATGTGAGCATAGGAGGCATATCCGCTGGTGAGGGCAATTCAAATGGTTACTTCAGGAATTCACGCCAGGTGGACCTGAAAAGGCCATCAATAAGAGGGGGCGGGGAGATTGGTTGTGAAATGTCATGAGGGGGGGCTGTGCGGAAGGTCACATCAGGTCACAGTAAATCAAAAAAAGTTCTGGGTATATGAAGAGGGAAGGACTCCACTAATAAGTGCCAACAACAGAGAACATGCCCCCCCGTTCCATTGGGTGGTTTACGAAAGGGAAGATAGTTTGGGAATTTGTGGCACCGGCCTGCTGGACCGAGGTGGGGCGGAGGTGCATACCCAGCCTACCGATGGACAGAGTCTACACCAGCCCAACACAACTGTTCAGGTGCCCTCCTTCCAGAAATACTAACTATAAAACTGGGGTCGGCGATATGCGGGACTGGTACGCGCGGCAAATCATATGAGGTCCCTCAAACCTGGGGAAGGGAGGGTGGGCCGCGGGGTGCTGATGGGCGAAAACGCTTAAAGATGCACGAACGCAGGGGCACTAGGGCAGATCGCCTCACTGTATGGTGGTGATGTAAGGGTACAGAAAAAGGAGCAAAGAGAGAGGTCCTTGTATTGACCCAATACATGAGTAACAGGGGAAAAGACAGGCACGGGCTTGGTCCGGCAGGTACGAGGTTCATAACAGAAACCCGAAATTAAACCGCCCCAGCCATACTGTCTTTAGATTATAGGGACAGATACATGGGAGGGGGATTGCCTTGGGTCTGAACCCGAATACGCGGTGTCATGGGACCGTACAATTCCATGCGGGAGAGTCGAGGTGGTGGATAGACACTAATACTGGCCGTGGGGCACAAGAAATCAAAAAGTGTCAGATGGCCGTTGGTAGTAGATGCCAATATAAAGTGGATAAGGCGATTCAGTCGGATATGGACGTCGGAAGAGGGACTTTTCCTGGAATTTGGCAAGAGTGTGTCTAAAGTAGCTTTCTTTTTGGAGACCGGCATGGGGTGGTATTGCTAGCACAATCGGACGTTGATGCCCAAGGGTCACGTTGGGGTACAATGGCAGGGCACTTTCCAGGCGTAGTAAATCCGCGCCCAAACAGGCCAGCAAGGAAGGGTCACGAAAGAGAGGGTGTACAGGGGAATGGTAATGCATGGGGGCCAAAAATGGCATTCTGGGAAAGACAGCAAAGGGGGAAAAAAACATGCATCACGGTGTGCACATGCCCAGTGGAAAAATACCAAATGGTTTGATAAAGAAGAAGTGCTGATCCGGAATTGATCATGCAGGCGTCGGGCCCAATGGGATTTTTTAGAGGTACCCCGTCATGTTGTTGGGCAAACCGAAACAAAAGGCACGAAGCGGCCTCAAGCGGCACACTATACATCATGGGCCAAAACGCCCGTTGCCTCTTCTAAGGACCTTCCATAGTGACCGATCCTGTGAGATTGGACTTTGCGGCCACCGTGGTGGGCTTTGTAGGGCCGGAAATAAACCCGGAGGGAGAGGGAAACATGGCCAAATGAATTGGGGGTTTTTATGGTGTTTGTCGTCCCGACGTAGTGCGGCGATCGGGGTGGTGCCCAAAATGACCTAAGTGGTATTTTTTATAATGGCACATAATCCATTTGCACAATTTTTCAAGGGGTCCACCTGGTGAGAGAGGATTAAAAATTCGAACTAGTAAGGGAGAATACCCTAGATTATTATGATGGGTGTAGATTGTTCCTCCAAAGGTAGGGGTCAGTATCTCTGTAGGGTTAATCTACTGGTAACTGGTGCCCCTATTGGCAGGATCACATCTACAAGGGTCTTTCATGAATGCTCGAAAAGAAAAAAAAAGAGGTACAATGTCTGTGCTGCCAACAGTTATTCGGGCGGCTATTTGAGACCCTGGGGCCGAATGGTCAACCAAATACCTCCTGAACCGATGTATGAGGGGGGGCCTCCTATTGGGTTGGGGGGGCCTAACAGCCGAAGGAGAAAATAACCCGCCCGAATGAAATATTTTATGTGATTTTTCCAAACCGATTGGGCACTGAGTTTGAGGGGCAAAATGACTGGTTTGTCACTGGGCAATGGCATTTTATGATAATGTGCAGATACAGGGTACAAGGCACTGTTTCTTTCTATCTCTGCAGCAACTCACTTTGTTATACAATTGACGAACCAGAGAGCCCGATAGGGTTTAAAAATACTCATGGCCAGCGCTAACATACATATCTTTGAGGGTGCCCTTCCAACGGAGTAGGGTTTCCCTACGTTGGGCTTTCGTATGTGTACTGGTACCAAAGAAGGGAAAGAAGGGGGGGTCGGGGGGGGGTGGGGAAGGCGGAACACAACCCATTAAACCAATCTAGTGCAAGGGGAATGCTTAAAACCTAAATTGTGCTTCTTTCTATGGGTCTTCGGCTTACCGACAACCTGTACACGAGTGTGGCACACCTGAGTAAGATTAGTTGCACATATTTTGGTATTAGGTCGCAGGATACTCAGGACAGGCAGGCGCCCGGAATTGTATTTTGGGGTGTTTGTCCAAAGTAAGGCGTGGTGGTCCATATCGGGGTGAGTGCCACAAGGAAGGAATAACTTTTTTAAAGAGATAAACACACGAAGGTTGAATTTTACGGTCATTCACCATGTTACTGTTGCCTTCAATTATGGGGACCAAAGCGTTGTTGGGGGGGTTAAAACTGATGCATACAAGCCTACATGGACAATTGCTTTGAGGGGTTCGGGCCTCTTCCAGAAATGTGGTTCGAAAAACTGGAAACTGGGGATTACAGACATTGAGGAGTGGGTTTCTAGTTGTAGCCGGGGGTACCAAAAAAGGGGCGGGGGGGGAAAAAAGAAAAAGGGGAAAAGGGGGGATATGAAGGAAAGAACAAGGGAGTAGAGGAACCGATGAAGAGAAGGGGGGTGGAAAGTGGGAAGGGGAGGAGGGGGGGAGGGGGGGGAACAAAAATCGTGTTACCGACCGGGGAAAAGGGCTCGGCCGATTGAGCCGAAAATCTGGATTGCAAAACGGAAGCTTTGAAAACCGTAGGACATTGGTGCTTCTTTACTCTTACGGTAGACCCCTGCCCGTGTGCCCATCCTAGAATTAATTGGTCACCATGTGTTGGGTATGTGCAGACAAAGGTACTCAGGACAAACGCCCGAATGAGGGTTTAAATTTGGTGGTGGGGTTTGTGCAATAAAAGTGGCAGGTTGGGGGCAACAGGGGATTGTAGAGGCGCCAAAATGACTTATTTGTGAGTAGGTAACGAACAGTCAATTTTTACGTGGGAATCTGCACACATTTAGGCTTTTGGCATTGCAAGGTTTTGACCGAAAAGCGTTTTGGGAGGTTAAATGGATCATATACAAGCGCTACCTATACATATCTTTTGAGGGGGTGCCCTTTACCAAATGGGGTTCAGCTACTAAATGTGAGTTCTCTGGATTGTACAATGGGTACGACGGGGGGAAGGGGAAGGGGGAGGGAAGGACGGAGGGAAAAAAAGGGAGGGAAAAATCGGATGGTACCCGGCACCATTAACCGATCCTAGTGGAAAACGAAAGCTTGAAAACCTGAAAAGTGTGTGCTTCGTTTCTGAAAAGCGTTTACTTGTCGTAAAATCGCTAAGACGCACGGCTGGGCGGCGGTTGTGCCCAGAAGCCTGGTTAATGATTATATTGGTGCACCTGTAGGTGGGTGATTGTCCGGGTACTAACGGGAGCAAAAAAAAAGGGGGGAAAGCCCCGCGAATGAAATGATTATTAATGGGGGGTGTGGTTTGTAAAGAAGGGGTGGCCAGGGGGTGTGGGGGGGGGGGGGTATGGGGCCGCGAGGGGGGGAAGAAGGGGAAACTGTATAGTGGAGGGTGCACTAAAACATAAATCAGGAAATAAAATGACAATTTTTTTGAGTCACGCAACTTTTGTTTACAATGCCTGGCAATACCTGCAAATGCTTCACGGGGAACGGCATCTGAAAAATGGCAGGGAGGGGGGGGGATGGATATATATTGTATAGGTAAGGTAAATTTTATTGTTATTATGGGGGATAATAAGCAAGTGGCTTTGGGTGTTTTAAACATTTAGTGGAGTAAAAACAGGCGGGATTGGAGAAGGGCTTACCGGGGAAAAGAGCGTTGTAGTTGTTATTTGATTGAGGATAGGGGGAAGTTACCGGGGAGTAGATGGCGTGCAATAGGGTCAAAATACTTCTTTTCATGGGTTGAATAAGGAGCTGCAAAATTGGGGGGGGTGTTGGGGGGAATGGGGTGTGTGGGGTGGAGGTGTTTAAGGGTTTGATACTTTTGTCTGGTGTGGAGGGAAGTTTTCAAGGTGGTGATCATTGTGGGGGGGTGGAGGGGGAATTTTGTAGAGGAGTTTGGGGGGTTCCGGGGGGGTTGAGTGGGGTGTCGGGGGTTGGGTGGTTGTAGCTGAGTGGGGGAACTTGATGTGGTGTTGGGTTGTGAGGGAGGAAGGGGGGGAAGGGGGTTGGGGTTGGTTGTGATGGTGTAGGTAAGTTGGGTGTCGCAGGTGGGGGGGAGAGGGGGGTGTCGTGGGGAGGGGGGGGTTGTCGGGGGGTTTTGGGTTGGGGGGTTGGGTAGATTTTTGTAAAAAGAATTTGGTAGGTGGTTGTATTTCTCAGTGGGGGGGTTTACTGGTCTGGGATGCTGTTTCCAGTGGTACTTCATGTTTTTACTTCTGATATTTTTTATGTTTTTTTTTTTTTTTGGTTTTTTTTTATTTTAACATTATTTTACGCTCTTCGCATTATAAATTCTTTATTTACACTCTGCAAACCGTTTACTTTGCATTCAATTTTGAACAGCGTGTCGGGGGTTAAAATGCTCACCACACAACCACCGTAAATTCTTTAGGGGTCCTGTGTTCCGTATGGTATCATTTATTGGGGGTTTCCTATTGACCTGGCACCCTTCACGGGCCCTCCAACATGACATGGCACTCCCCAATCCAAACCGGGTGAAAACGGAGATGGAAAATCAAATTCAACGTCCTTCCGTTCTCATCCCTTCTGTGTGCCCAGACCTGTAATTATTGGCACATGTGTGGTATTGCCGACTCGGGACAAACCCAGGAATGATTTTGGGGGTTGTTTGTCTGAGTGCAATGGTTGGTGCACAGTATATGAGGCACTAAAATGACATTTTTGAGATAAAAACCAATTTTTCACTCTGCAACATTTTCTTTGCATCAATTTTGACACCAGCGTGTCGGGGGTTAAATGCCACCACAACCACCAGATAATTTCTTGAGGGTCTAGTTTTTCCGTACATGGTATCAATTTATTGGGGTGTTTCTGATTCCTGGCACTCACGGCCCTGCCAACCTGACCATGGCACTCCAATCCAAATCGTGTGAAAACGGAGCTGGAAATCAAAATTCACGTCCTTCGATTCTCATCCCTCGTGTGTCCCAGCCTGTAAATTATTTGCACATGTGTGGTATTGCCGTACTCGGATCACCCTGCAGAAGATTTTTTGGGGTGTTTGTCTGAGTGGCTGGTTGGGCACAGTATATAGGCACTCAAATGACATTTTTGAGATAAAAACACAATTTTTTACATCTGCACCATTTTACTTTGCATTCAATTTTGACCAGCCGTGGTCGGGGTTAAAATGCTCACCACAACCACCGATAATTCTTGAGGGTCTAGTTTCCGTAATGGTATCATTTATTGGGGGTTCTAATGCACTGGCACCTCACGGCGGCCCTGCCACTACATGGCCTTCCAAATCCAAACGTGTGGAAAACGGTAGCTGGAAAATCAAAATTTCACATCCTTCCATTCTCATCCTCTGTGTGCCCACTCCTGTAATTATTGCGCCATGTGTGGTATGGCCCGTCTCGGACATACCGCCGACATGTTTTTGGGGTGTTTGTCTAAAGTGGCATGTTTGGGCACCAGTCTATAGGACTAAAATGGACATTTTTGAGTAAAAACCCAAAAATTAGATTTTTACTCTGGCACCATTCATTTCTTTTGCATAAAATTTTGACCAGCGTGTCGGGGGTTAAAATGCCTCACCACAACCACCGATAAATTCTTTGAGGGGTTAGTTTCCGAATGGTGACATTGTTGGGGGGGTTTTTCTATATTGTCTTTTTACTTCATGTGCGCTCTCAATTACCTTCTGTGGCAACCACAAAATATTGCAGCAAATTGGCTTTCCAAATTCCCAATATCCGTCGTAACGTCTGTTTTCTGGACATTCGCTGGGCGGGGAACACAGCTAACATCCACATTCTGGTAGCGCCGCTACTCGGATAGAATCAGGCAAGAATTAGGAATCATATTTACCTTACCTCCTCAAATTCTTCTGAATGTATCCATTTTGGGCCTAAATTGGAAGATTGAAATCCAAAATGAAATTTCAAAATTTCCACTCCATTTTCATATGCTCCGGAACAAATTTAAAGGTTAACAGACTTCTTTTTAACTGCTGATTTGTAAAGGTTGAGATGTTTAGTTCATAAAATGGTGTTACTTGTGGGGTATATAGTAACATAAGGCCGTTATAAGGGCATTCCCAAACGAATTGATCACCAAAAAGTTCGCATTTTTCAATTTCAAGAAAATCTGAGAATTGTCTACTAAAACTTCAAACCTTCTCACAGCCATAAAAAAATGCAACTTAAAACAATAATGGATATAAACAGAAGACGCATGGCAACAGGTTTGCGGCGTGGAGTAGCGCGTTACTCACCTACAGGTAATCTTCATCGCGTAGCTCGCGCCCTCATCCTGAGTCCCCCGTCTACTGCGCATAGCGCAGTAGTCTGGCCCGCAGATTTACCTGGTATGGCGGAGTAATGTGGCTACTTGGGGCGTGGAGTAGCGCGACTATATTCCCTCATTCCGGTACTCCACGCCCCAGTACCACAAATAAAAATTAGCATATCAATGTTATAAAGTTTTTCTAAAAAGGGCTATCCTCACGTCCCAGGTCCATCCACGCTACCACCCCTTCTACCTTTATAGGTAGAATGGGGTGTTAGTGCCCTTTAGGATCTCATTCTCACTAAACACAGGTTGCAGAAGCCCATTACAACTTATTTGCGAAGATGTTTCTTTCTGCCTTTTTCTGTGCATTTGCATTACAGTTTTAACTTGACTTGCACCCTGACAGATCCTTTTCTGAGTCCCAGGTTTTTATTTGGTTTGGAAGCATTTAAAAAATACATGTGACTTGTCTGTGCTCCTCACTCACTCTCAGCTCTCACCCCCACCTGTGGCTCCTGTACAGCTTCCTCCCTTATGCTCCTTCACTCTTTTTACACAAGGACAGAGCTGGACAGCCTGGTGGCTGACATCAGTGGGGGAGGAAGAGTTGTACAGGAGCAGAAAGTTGGGACTGAGAGCTGAGAGTGATTGAGACAGCATCAGTAGTCACAGTTTTTTATGCTGCAACCCAATAAAAACAAACCTGGACTCCGAACATGATTTTGTTTAAGGTGCAATAATAGTTAAACATACAAACCATTATTTTAATGCAAAGGCTGAGAGAAAGCAGAAAGGAATCTTTGCAATGCACCTGTATGGTCTTCCAGTCTTTAGTGGAAAATGAGATCCTTGGTGACAGTTCCCTTTATAAAGGCTACATAGCTACAACAAAGCCTGCAAAACACACACCAGAAACATCTAAAGTTATTGGATGTGCAAAAGTATACCTACCAATAAGGCAAATCTTTAAAGGTTATGTCACCCAATACATATATAATATAGTTATTTTTATTTTTCTGAATATGTAGTGTTGTTTTGTTAAAGCTTTTCACTGTTATATTCTTATTTCCATCAGAAAGCCAACAATCCCTCTGCAAAGCACAAGGGGGATTTGCAAATGTTGGAACAGTTTTTCATCTGGAACTCATTTCTTTCTGTCGGTGCCTGCAGATGTAGCATTTACTGAGCAGTTCATCTGGTTAGGCAGAACAAAGAAGAATACCCGGATTGCAGTCAGCGCCGTCTCTCACCTGATACACTTAGCCCACTAGAGAAGATAACTTTCAGCATTGTATTTCCCTGTTACAGGACATAGCGCCCCGTGGACATTGTTCCCTCCACTCCTCCCATGAAATGTCCGTAAGGAAAATTTGGCCTGAACTGTCAGCGTCTTGGTATGTGAAACTCAGCTGTTAATGTATTCTTTCTCTCCTCTAAATAATTTATCATGACCTTAAAATGTTATATACAGTAACTTTTCTTCCATGCATTGAATCAAAGTGCATTCTTTGCATGTACAACTGTGTTTTTTTTGCCAAAGATTACGCTTGTTAGAAGTGAGAGGACTCTTAGAGATTTCAGTATCTTGCCATTCAGGAAAATGAATGTATATTTTTCTGCCTGTAAACCGGAAGTAATACTCAGTTTTTGGCAAGCTTACTAATAACGTTAACCTTTTATAGACTTGAGCCCTAAATATGTACCACACTGTGTTAGATTCCTATCAGCTATGTTATTATTGTATACATAAACGAAAATAATTCTTGCATAATTCTTATATGATTGCAGATTAAGAGATTTTATAGTTCAGTCATTTTGAAGGGGTTTTTAGGTAATGAAAGTGAAATAAACAATTTCAATATACCAACATGACTACCCCTGCTATTCTTGTCTATCCTTTGTGCATTGGTGAGTAAGGCTAAGTTCACATCTTGTTCAGCAGGTTCCATTACACATTCTGTTCTAGCGCGCAATCTGTTTTTTTTTTCTGCTATTAATACCGGACATGTAACAGAAGAAAACGGAAAGTCTATGGGCGATGGAAGACCTCCCATTTACCTTTTTTTTAGTTTGCTTACAGTCTCTAATGGAGAGTGTAATAGAAAACCCAGTGTGGAACTGGTCTGGCAATATTTCCCATGTCAGCTATTAAATAACTCTCTATGACATATCAGTACATTTTTATTACATCACCAAATTATGTGTAAAATAATTTTAGAATAATTTTGTTGGAAAAAATCAGAAATGAAAATGGAATGGCCATTTCTGTGGCCATTACACCAATGAAACGAGCTGTAAGGTTCCATAAAGAATGCAATATGCTTGCTACTTATTATCACATATAAATAATCGAAGTAAGCATATTATTAATTGTCTTCCTTCTAGACACCACTTTAGAGGTAACCATATATGGCTATTTTACGAAAAGGTAAGTAATTACTATTTTGTATGACTAAATCCTCGTAAAGCTAAACAGTATTTGTTTTTGTACATATTAGTACATGAGTCTGTTTGACAATTTGTAATATGTATCTCCAGAGCTGTATGGAAATATTATCTGAATTGCAATTCCTAAAAACGTAGGTATAAAAATGTCCTTTAGTAGTAGTTTGCTTCCTATCACCTCTAGGACTCATGCACCCTACTCAGTAACCTGATGATGAGTGGTGCCCCACAGCATGGGTGGGAGGGGAGGAAGGATACTGAATCTCAGATACAAAAGCTAAGGTCACCTGTGCTTGAGATTTATATTCGGAATATCTGTGAAGTTAAAGGCGTTGGCCCACTTTACCTACCCATGTTTTTTGTAATATACATCTATGGCCCTACATACTTTTGTATATTATTGTGTACTTGTCATTTCTACTTACCCTTATTGTGATTTATATGGTGGTTTTTACCATCTATACTTGTGGTTCCTCTGGGGAATTTGTGTGTTATGACCCAACTTCCTTTTTTTGGGTTTTTTAAGTATGTTTTAATGCTTATAACAATAAAGTTTACCTTGTGTCATTCATACACATCTCCTTTTTCTTTGGCTTTGCAGTATAATAGAAAACTGTCATACAAAGCCTGATAAATATCCCCCCCGCCCCCCACCTTGAGTGCAGTCAGTGCCGCATCATGGACCCAGATTCTGTTTTCCTTTTTTCTATGGGGCCAGATTCCAGCTGGTAGGGCTGTATGTGGGATATGGTTTATTACAAAGCTGCGGGAGGCTGTATGTGGTATACGTTATATTACTAAGCGGGGGGGGGGGATAAAGCTGGAATCATCTCAGACTGGTTTCTTGAACATGACAATGAGTTCACTGTACTCAAATGGCCTCCACAGTCACCAGATCTCAATCCAATAGAGCATCTTTGGGATGTGGTGGAACGGGAGATTCGCATCATGGATGTGCAGCCGACAAATCTGCGGCAACTGTGTGATGCCATCATGTCAATATGGACCAAAATCTCTGAGGAATGCTTCCAGCACCTTGTTGAATCTATGCCACGAAGAATTGAGGCAGTTCTGAAGGCAAAAGGGGGTCCAACCCGTTACTAGCATGGTGTACCTAATAAAGTGGCCGGTGAGTGTATATTAGTTATAGGATACAATAGATTACTTTTTGGGGGGGTCTGTATTAATAAATTAGGGGTGTTGTATATATCATTGATTGGTGTGGTGTGCATGCTATAATTCCAGTAGAATATACCGTATATATAATTAAGGGATGTTTTATAAGTGGGGGAGCGTACTGTCAGTTGTGTTGTAAGGGGTATATATTATTTAGGAGCACAGTGTTGTTATCCAGGTGACTTTATACTGTAAGTGACTGTGGTATTTTTAGGACACCGGGTAGAGATGTGCTGCACGGAGCTGAAGATATCTGCCCGTGAATTCAGCATTGATACGTCATGGTTTGGAGAACCCGGAATAAAGTACTCCTGATGGAAAAGCTTGTCATCTATAAGGTACTAGTTCCCACTAATGTCTCTCAGAACCTGTAGTCAGTCACACGGTGTCAGTGAGCTGTCTGTGTAAATGTTAATTGTTAGTAAAGTTTTCAGCATTTACTGAACAGGGAGCCGGCAATGGAACAGGAGGGGGAGGGGGGCAGCATTTTAATATTCGCCTCAGGCAGCAAATATGCTAGAATTGGCTCTGAGTGCAGTCATTCCAATAACTAAGAATCTGCCATAATAAATGACAGGCATTTTCAGTATTTTGCCACTGTATGTGACACTAAGTGCTATGTTGCTGTAACTTGATAACCAAATAGTTAATTTGTCCACATTAAAAAATAAATAAGGATGCATTCACACGTGGTAGTAACACATGCTTTTTCAAATGCGTCACAACAGTTAAGGAGAGTTGCCTGATTATATAGGTGTTTACATAAAGTTTACAAAGTGCATGTGTTAACATGTGTTTTTCCATATGTGTTAACATTGTGTTCACACACGTGTTTTGTAAACACAACATTACCAGCTATGTAATCAGGCAAATCTCTTCTTCTCAGCTGTTGTGATGCGTTTGAAAACTCATGTATTACTGCCACGTGTCAATGCACCCTAAAGGGTTTTCCAGTTATACTAGAAAACCCATGTGTCACTGGATCATGTATAAGAAAAAACAATGCAACTCTCAGTCCAATATTTCCATCTCCTGCTAGACCACAAGTAATGACAGTCATGTTTCTGCTTCATACAACATACAGCCACATTGGTAACAGGAGGCAGAAATGTGAGTATGCTACATACCAGCCGGATGTGTACAAAGACCAGCAGTCCGTTCTACAGGATCAGGGAGCAAGCGCCCAGAAGGACCTGTTATTTTTATAAGACTTGAAAACAGCTTTAACGCAGAACACAATGGGGCACATTTACTTACACGTCCCGATCCCCGCTGTGCGTTGTCCGACGAGGATTCGGATCTTCCGCAATTCACATAGCTCGTGCGCCCGATTTCCTGCATCCGTCGTTTCCCCTGCTGAGGTCCGCCGGAGTTCACCCTCTTCTTCCATGTGCACGTGATTGCTAATCTTGCGACACAATTTCATTTTTAAATACCGCGGTTTGTCTGAATCAGTCAGGTCGTCAGACGTCCACGCCCCCTGATTTGTGTCGCATGCAAGCAGCGCCGATGCGCCACAATCCGCTCACGTGCGGAAACCCGAGGAAAATGCGCTGTTCGGACCATTAGTAAATGTGCCCCAATGTGATAAAATCTAAACAGTTATTGTGTACTAACATAAAGATATGAGTATATAATAATTTAAAGAAAAGTATTTTTTTCTAACATTATAGATAATAACAACAAATCTTTATTTATAATCATATTCTGCAGCTATTCCATTGGCCAAGATCAGCTTTTTTACAGTTTGTGTGTTTTTACATGGAGTACAAATATGTAGACATCACAAAATGCCATCAGGTAAATCTTTGGCATGTAATATAAGTGTTACACTCCACCAAAATACATGTTGTGTGACCATAGCTAGGGCAATGGTGGTGAACCAATGGCATGAATGCAGTGCCAGCACTGAGCATACCCAGTGCCCAGCTGCTGAGGGTTGTTCATGTGGAATCCATAGGGCTGAGGGGGACTTTATTTATATAGATACCCATGAGGGGGCTGTACATAAAATAAAATAACTGGGGGCTGTTTGGTATGATAAACTAGGGAATATTTTAAGGAACAGGAGACTGTTTTAGTTTCTGAATTTGTATTGCCGCCACATGAGTTCACTGCAAAGGGGCCTACTGAGGCTCTGCCGCCCAGGGGCCTACTGAAACCTGGAGACGACCCTGCATGGAGGCACTCACAGCCTTCTCAGTGGGCACCCTGAGTGTCACTCCAGCAGGGACCTCCTGGACAGGACTCCTCATTCAGTCAAGACCTTCTTCTCCAGACAGCAGAGCTTTTTTAAAGGGACACATCCTGATCTGCTTGGGACAGCAGGAGGATCAAGGAGACGTGGACAGGGCTGGATTATCATTGGACCTCCGGGTCACACAAATCTATCAGTTCAGCAGGACCCTGGAAGGAAGCTACATTGATAATATGAATTTCACCTCCCTCCTGTCCTGTGATATGACTGAAAGCTGTGACAGAGCAGGTAGCAATACGTTATTGCTTACATTGCCATGTTGGCACATTGTGAAAAATAAGTTGGCTTTAGCTGTAGTTTGGACACCTGGAATTGAAAAGGTTCACCATCACTGCCCTGGGGTCACAACATAAGAAAGGATTCTTTACAGTTCCAGCAGCCATTGCAGATTCAGTAAGAGCCTGGCTGTACTCCTGGAGGAGTAGTAATGTGACATTGATGATAGTAATGTGACAGGACATGTCAGAGCCGGGCACTGTGTACATTGTATAGAGGAGCTACAGGTTGCTCTGGCAGCCCTAGCGACAGGCCTGTCCCCGCCTCCCCCGCCGCTGTTCGCCCTGCTGGTGACCCCGCCGCCCCGCTGCATTGTGGGATGGGGGATCAGAGAGGAGGCGGCCCGGGATCTGATGGCGGCTGATCCCGTCCAGTTAAACTGGAGGCATGTGACCTCTTTTACCGGCCCGGTCCCGAGCGCCAGGCACGGGCACCGCGCTGTGGCCATACGGGAGCTCATTATTGTCTTTGGGGGAGGTAACGCGCTGTGGCCATACGGGAGCTCATTATTGTCTTTGGGGGAGGTAACGAGGGAATAGCGGAGGAACTACACGTCTATAACACAGGTGAGAGGCGGCGGGAATCCCGGGGAGGCCGCACCGTGTCCCCCCAGGTGAGAGGCGGCGGGAATCCCGGGGAGGCCGCACCGTGTCCCCCTGCAGTGCAGGCAGCTGGGCCGGCACCGTGCTGTACCATGAGGCATGCGCAGTGCAGGCAGCTGGGCCGGCACCGTGCTGTACCATGAGGCATGCCACCCTGCCCCTGGCATCATACCAGCCAGTCTGTATGCCCTGTCACGTGATACAAGTGCTGGCCTCCCCTTCATTCACTAAAGTTTTTTTTATGTCTTTCTTATACTAAATCCTATTTCTTTTCCCCCCAGCAACAAATCAGTGGTTCCTCCCAGCGGTCAGAGGGGACATCCCGCCAGGCTGTGCTGCCCATGGACTTGTATGTGATGGCACCAGGGTCCTGGTGTTTGGAGGGATGGTGGAATATGGCAGATACAACAATGACTTGTATGAGCTGCAGGTATGATGTGTCTCGATCCAGAAGTAATATATACGTTTCTTTATTTTGAAAATGTGTTTTGCTTGCAGTGGCTCACATCGAAACTGACATTGTGTGTGTCAGGTCCTGTTTTATTGAAGGTGATGCACCCGCCATCTTGCTGCAGGTAGTGCTGCCTGCGGCAAGAGGCTCAGCTTTCTGCATGGATGATGCACCCATGTTTCCATCAGAGCACACCACCCGTGGGGAGAATTTAACCCCTTAACAACCTGGCCCTTATTAGTTTTTTCACTTCCATTTTTCACTCACCACCTTCAAAAATCTATAACTTTTTTATTTTTCCACATAAAGAGCTCTGTGAGGGCTGAGGGCTTATTTTTTT